>PVJL010011145.1:0-44668 GCA_004026885.1 Lyroderma lyra
CACGCGGTCCTTTGCCTTCTCCCCAACCGTTTCACACGGCATTGAAGAATCACAGCTAAGAGAGATTCCCGGGTTCCCTGGTGGCGTAGTGGCTAGGCTTCGGCGCTCTCACCGCCACGGCCTGGGTTCGATCCCCGCTCGGGGAACCAACCAAAAAAAACAAGAATCACAGTTAACACTCTGTTTAGGGCAACTGCCCACTTTACAGGTGAGAGAACGGAGGCACTTCCGAGCTCCCTCCGCGGGTCGGGATGTGACAGCGGGGCCCCTGGGGCAGGGACAGGGCTGGCTCCCGCCCCCATTCCACGTCTCTCACCTCCCAGGCCCCACCGTCCCCATCCTTGCTTGTCATTGTCCTCCGGTCTCCCTCCAAGACCTCATGTAAGACCTCATGTAAGGAGGGACCCGCACTGGGGTTCTACGCTCCAGGGCGCGTGCCATCTCCGCGCTGGAGAGCCTCGGCCCCTGCAGGCACCGCTGAGAGGGTAGCGCGAGGCGGTGGCCGGAGAGGAGGAGGGCGCCTTGGGGCCCGGCACCCGAGGACAAGGGCTCGCCCTGCTTGGCGCAGGGGTGGGGCGGGGCGGTGGGCGCTGACCTCTGATCCCCGAGTTGGGAACGTGGAGGGACAGCTTCCTGGGAACACTCACGGGAGGCCCACGTGGGGCGCAGAAGGCTTTCGTCCTCGCTGGGCTGGGCTGGGACATTCTGAGACCCTCCTCTCTCCCACCTGCAGGTGGGGACGTGAGCTCTGTCACGCCCAGCGCGGCCCTGGGCCCCGGCCCTCCCCCATTCCGCCACACCTTGAGGGGGATCAAAGGTCAGGCTTCCCCTGCGAGCCTGGCAGCCGGGGGGCCAGCCTCTCCCTCCGGCTTGCACCTTCACACGGGTGTCCCTGGGTCCAAGTTGGCCAGCGTGGTACCGGGGCCACTCTCCTGGGGGGCGCGCTCTACCCACCGCCTGCCCGCCTCCTTGAAGGCCCCCCACTGCCCCCGGCGCCGGCCCCGGGGCCCCCGCCAGGCCCGCAGCCCCCTGAAGGTGTCCGCCAGGGCCCGCCGGGGCTCCCGCCGCAGGAGGCAGTAGAGCACGGGGTTCAGGCAGCAGTTGCTGTGTGCCAGGCAGGTGGTGACCGGGAAGACGTAGGTGTGGAAGGCGTAGAAAGTGCTGTCCCAGGGCACCAGGTCGAACTTCACCAGGACGCCCCAGAGGGTGACCACGTGGTTGGGAAACCAGCAGAGGAAGAAGGCGGCGACCAGGACGCGGACGGAGCGGGCCACGGCCCCGTGGTCCCGCCGCCGCCGCCGCCGCAGGAAGGCCAGCAGCAGCAGGTAGCTGGTGGCGGTGACGGCGAGGGGCAGCACGAAGGCCAGCAGCACCCGCTGCAGCTGGTAGGCGCCCAGCCAGTACCTGCTGGGGAAGCGCAGGAGGCACAGGCGCGCGCCCCACAGCTCCCCCTCGGCCCCAAAGATGGCCGTGGGCACCGTCACCAGGGCGGCCGCCACCCACACGGCCAGGGTGGCCACGCGGGCCCAGAAGAGCGAGAGGCGGGTGCCGGGGCCCGTGGCCATGGCCACCACCCAGTAGCGGGCGACGCTGAGCGCCGTGATGAGGAAGATGCTGGCATAGACGCTGAGGACGGTGGCGGTCAGAACCATCTTGCAGAGGGCACCTCCGAAGGGCCAGTGGAAGTCCAGCGCCGACTCGGCGGCCCAGAAGGGGAGCGTGAGGGCCAGCCCCAGGTCCGCCAGGGCCAGGTTGAAGACGAAGGTGTCCGAGGGGGGCGAGGGGACCCGCCGGACACAGCTACCCAGCACCCACAGCACGGCCGAGTTTCCCAGCAGGCCCACGGCCCCCACGAGCCCGTAGGCCACGGCCACCCCCACCCGCAGGGCTAGGAACTCCACGGGCATGGCAGCCTCATCCACACTCAGCACGCTGCCCTCAGAGGTGTTGGTCCAGGAGGCGGACAGGGGGGCCGAGGTATTGGGCGTGGGCATCTCAGGGCATCGGTGGTTCAGGGGCCACCCGGGGGTCTCGGCAGCAGGCTCCAGCCCAGAGTGCTTCTCTCGGGGCCTCTGGCTGCTGGGAGCCCCAGCCTACACCCACCCACACCTGCAAGGGTGGGGTGTGGATGAGGCAAGGCACCCTTCCCCTGGGTTATGATGATTGGAGGGTGGGGCAGGGTGAGGGAGGGCCCAGACATTGGTGTAACTGTGTGTGTGTGTGTGTGTGTGTGTGGAGGGCTCTGGGGGGCAGCAGAAGGAATTACCCCTCCATGAAGGCAGCCCCGACCACCCCCCAGGGAGGGACACCGGATAGAAGTGGTAAAATTAGGTACTGCGTGTGAAAGAGCACTGTGTCCGCTGCCCTGCCGCTTGCAGGAGCAATTATTACTTCAAAGGAGACGTTTAGGATGTTTGTAGCAGAAGGGCGCAGGGTACTGAGCACTTATCACCAGAGCTGGGGACGGTGCCAACTAAAACACAGGTTGGAACTCACTGCAGCAGCCAGTGACCTTGAGGCTAAGGGCAGGGAGGGGAAGGGGAGAGGAAGTCACAGCTTCCCGCTCCCTCCCTGCTGGGAACTGGCCGGTGGGGACCTGCGTGGGCCCGGGCATGCCCTCAGTTCTGCTCCTGCAGTCCTGCTAACCTCTGTCACTCCACTGCCTTTTCGCCCTTCCCTGCTCGAGCATAGGTCAAGGGCACCCCCGCCCCTGACACACTCCCTTCTCCAATCCGAAACGTCCTTTCAGAGCTAGGGATCCTGAGATAGGCCCTCACCACACCTCATCCCGTCTCCCCATGACCTCAGCCCTAACTGGAAAAACGGTCTCATCGGGTCCTCCCCTTATTCTGCCCACGTCCCTACCCTCTGCAGAATCTGCTATGATGGGGAAAAAGAGGAGGGAAGGCGGTGGGCAGATAGGAGCCCGAGGCTTTCTCAAGGCTTCCGAATGACTCAGTACCTCCCTGCCCTCTGCCAGCTCAGTAGGCTGTTCGCTGCTGGGATCCCTGGGAGTGCTGGGCGCCCCCAGGACAATAGGCCCGACAGGAGAGACCCAGAGGTGCCGGGCCCCAGGCAGGTGCATCCCACGGGCTGCCTGCCCACAGTGACGCCGCCACCCACCTGGCCGATCTGGCTTGAGGACGTCTGCTTCACGCGTTAGACCTCTTATCTCGTGGCTTGGAGCACAGAAGCCGGGTCCTGATGCCAGGGCTCTGCTATCCATTTGAAATAGCCGGTCCTCTGGTCATTTCTTTTCTTACTTTCATTCATTTCTTACCTGAATCCTTTCCCCTGTTGGTGTGGTTATGGAGAGAGGTGATGCCACCAGCTGGCCAAGTCCAAGAACTTCGCTTGGATGTCATTGTTCGTCTTTTCTCCCTCCCTCCCTCCCTCCCTCCCTCCCTCCCTTCCTTCCTTCCTTCCTTCCTTTTCTTTTTTCCTTTTTCCACCCCTCCCTCCTTCCTTCCTGCCCCATCACAGCATTTCCGGGCCCCTTACTACGTGTTCAGCCCTGTGCTAGACGCTGGGGAGACAAAATCCAAAATATGGTCCCTCGCCTCTTAAACTTTTTGAGATGGATGGGATCATGAATATCATCTAGTTCAAGTTATCATTTTATAGGAAGTGGAGGTGCCCTGCCCGAGGCCACCAGGGAGGTGCTGGCTGTCAGGATTTGAGATAACAGTATCCTGACTCCTAATTTCTTTCTGCTCCATCTCAAAATCTTGCAGGTGTTTCTTTCCACCTAGCATCTCTCCCCGCTTCCTGGGTGCCGGAAACGCCAGTCCCTGCCCTCGGCTGCAGAGGGAAGCAGGACGTGGACACAGGGACAGTGACAGCAGCTCCTCTGTAGATGGTCTTCATTCACAGCTGCTGGGGGATGAGGAGGAGCCGGATGCCCCCTGTCACGTTCACCTGCCTCACCAGCCCCACTCTCTGCCTCCGAGTCAAGGACCTGCGGTGGTAGATTCCCGTGTCCACCTGACGCGGGAAGGACTTCATTGACGGTCTCCCCTGTCACTGACTATCCACCCTGACAACTAACTGTCCAGCTTAAAAACCTTTTCACATGTCCCTGATGACCTTGATTTTTCACACCCTCATTCAAAAGGCATCTCTCCCGGGCATCTCGTAAGTGACAAGGACCGTGCAGGCCTGGGGTGCATGACGAAGATTAAGCCATCGTTACCCTGAGAGGGCTCACTGTTAGTAAAGGCAACGTCAGTGTAAACAATACTCATGAATGCGTAGGAAAGGTGACAGAGCTTTCCCGAGGGCTGCAAAGGAAGACGTTTCATTTTTCCTGATAGTCAGAGGTGATTGTTGCACCGAGCTGCAAAAAACCAACAGATGTTCGTCCAGGGAAAGGGCACTTCAGGTGATGGGAGCAATACCTGTAGGACCTGGGGGTGCGCAACTGCGTGAAGCATGTGGGAGAGGTATGACCGGCACAGTAGTGTGTGTGCCGAGGCAGAGACCCAGAAGGGGTGGGGGAGGCCATGAGCCTGCCAAGGTCCCCAGGCCAGGCAAAGGAGCGTGGCGTTTATCCTGTAGAATGAGAAGCCACCAAAGCTTTCAGTCTCAGCAGTGACCGAATCAGATTTGCAGTGCAGAATCGTCCACCTATTGACAATGTGAAGGACCTGAGAAGGGTGGGAGGAATTCCAAATAGCTTTTTGTAAACTGGCTAGAATAGGTGGGACCCAGAGGAGGGAAGGGGCGTGGTTTCTATTTAGGAAGCAGAGTAAAGTGACGGCATGTAAAGTGCTTAAGGAGAGGGCGGGGTTGAGAATGACCCTCAGGGTATGGGCTCAGGAATTCAGTGCAGGCAGCCTGCGTGACTGGGTGGCTGGAGACAAGCATGGGGGTCCCACACCTGGCACTAGAATGTGCGGAGGGAAAAGCAGATGGAAAATTGTGAACCACCTGCGTGTAATGATCCAGCCGAAGGGGATGACGGGTAAACCCAACGAGGAGAAGGCTTGGTAGCTCTGCGAGCCTCTCTGGTGGTTGGCATGGCACCCATGTCCCCCTCCTCTTTTCCAAAGAGCCTGTTCCTTCCAGGGTGGGCTCCTCCGGTACCGAGCCCAGACAACTTGGAGAAGGTGGACTCTGTCTGCCTGCTGAGGGTGCATTCCCATTAGCCCACCACAGAAATCTAACCATCCTCTTGACCGTGATTGGCTCAGTGTCAAGGCTTAAACTAGTGAACACCTGACATTGTCCTAGGGAGTGGGAGGAGTCCACAGGTGGGGCCAATCAGACTGATGAGGGGGCGGGCTTTTATGCTGCCTGGGGTGTTAGCAGTCATCCTGTCACAGGCAGGACACCATCTCAGGACAAAGCCTCCCTATGGAGGCAGGCGGAGTGGAGAGTGGTTTGGGAGAATACCTTTGTTATTTTTTAAGCCATTTGAGATCGGTTTCCTGTTGCTTGTAATGAGGAAAACCCCTGGTTCGAGCCAGGAGGGAATGTAAGATTGGTGAACAGTTTTTCTAGAAATGTTTACCGTGTTTATTGCTTACTATGGCGAGAAAGAGAGATGGCGGTCAGGCATGCTCTCTCTGAGCAGAGTAGACTATAAACTTTGTTCCTATAGGATTTGGGGGAGCTGGAGTTCAGGGCTGGCAGGTTTCCAGAGCTGTAAGGGGTAGACATAAGCCCTAGAAGACAATTACTTTGGTGAGACCGTTGTTGATTGGTTGGCACTCCGAGGCCAGTTTACTGGAGATCAACTTTGAGAAACAAGTGGCTGACAACGATTGGATGGTGTTCACTTAGGCAAGTTGTTGATTGAGTCAACAGGTTAAAAATAGGCTGTGATGGCTACTTGTTACCATGGCTACAGAATAATCAAATCATCAGCGTGTGGGAATTTCGTTTTGTTTTGTTTTTAATTTTCAGGAAGAAGTATTCCTCTTCCTGTCCAAGACCCAGCTGGCCATGTGTTCTTAAACCCTTCCCAGACCCCGCTCCAGCAGTCAGCACCTTCCTCTTTCTACAATGCCTCCTTATTTCAAGAAACAGACCGCCCTCGAGTTGTTCCTAGTGATGAAACAGATTTGGAAGGACAGGATGATGTTGATTATGCCCGAGTCCTTGAGAAATCCCTCCCCACCTCTACCTCCTCTCTCCTTCCTTTGCTGCGGGTGGGGCAGTGTGGGCAGGAAAGGGGAGGACCGTGAATGCATTCTTTTTGTTTCAGTGCCTCTGAATGGGTTAGTGCACGTGAGACAGAACAGCTCAGCTCTCAGGAAGCAAGTTTTCTTCCCTTTGCTTTTCGGTGGGTTCCTGTTTGTGCTCCTCTGCCTGCCTTTCTTGGACGGATCCAAACACAGTTACCTCAGTCAGCCCCGACATCCCAGCATGACCTCCCAGCATTGGTGTGACTCCCATTGACCAATCATAGTTCTCCGTTCTGAAAAATCCTCAGGAAAGAGTCTTTTAAGTTCTTAGTCAAGTGTGTATCCCTGGTTTAATCAGCTGTGGCCGCCAGGTCATGAAATATGTAGGACCGAACCTTCTGGAGACTGTGGGAGGGGTAGGCTCTGCAGAAGGGTCCGCTCCCAGCATTTTTCTCCTAGTGGCTTTGTCCTCATACCCCTGATGAGAAACCACATTTTACATATTACCTGCAGGTCCACTCATTATGACTTTATGAAAAATCATGAGAAGTGTTTTTGAGCAGCCCAGATGTGAGCAGTTTCCCCATCTCTTCTGGCTCTCCCAGAAATCCAGATTCCAATTGTTGAGCGCCTGATCTTGGCCACCAGTGCTCTAACTCCAGTCACAAAAATCTAGGTTGGCCACGCATTTGGTATGGCCTAAAATTGACAGGAAGAGGATTAATTTTCCTCCACTTGGGCTTCAGTAGTTTCAGACTGTGGAAAGAAAGCATTTTCTCTAACAAGACTACATAAAAGCACTTTGTTTTTTCCATCAGACAAACCTGGAACAAAACGCAGAACTCTTTTGCAACTGTGTGCTGTTCCTAACGCTCTGAAGAATAATCAATGCCTACCACCTTCCAGTTTTACTAACAGGGCCTCCAGGGTTGGACTATCTCCCGGTTTGTCCTGCTGACTTCCTGGGCAGCAACGGGTTCACCGTGTCCATGACTTCCACAATCCTACCCAGGGTCTGAGATTTCCAAACCCACTCTGAGTGATCACTTTCATTATATACCCGTCCAAAAAAACCAAAAACAAAATAAATAAACATTATATACCCACACTGTGGAATATTATTTAGCCATAAAAAGGAATGAAGTTCTGATACGTGCTGAAACATGGATGACCCTTGGAAACATTAAGCCAAGTGCAAGAAGCCAGACTCAAAAGGTCACACATTCTGATTCCATTTGTTTGTTTGTTTTTTTGGTAGTATGTGGGTAGTTCCCTGGCTGGGAATCGAACCCAGGCCGCAGCATTGACAGCACCAGCGCTGAAGCCTTAAGCCACTACACCACCAGGGAACTCCTCTGAGTCCATTTGTATGAAATGCCCAGAGTAGGCAAATCCATAAAGACAAAGTCAAGGGGTGATGAAAAATGACCTGGAATTAGAAAATGGTGATGACTGCACAATTCTGTGAATATGCTAAAAGCCACTGAAATCTACACTTAAAGTATCTCTTTAAAAGGGTAAATTTTATGGTATATGAATGTAGACCCCAATTAAAAAAAAAAAAAGAGCGAGTTCCCTGGTGGTGTAGTGGCTTAAGGCTTTGGCACTGGTGCTGTCAACGCTGCGGCCTGGGTTCGATTCCCAGACAGGGAGCTACCCACATACCCCCCCAAAAAATAACAAACAACCACAATGTAATTAAAATCAATGTAATTAGAATCCCAGCGGCATTGTGTTTTGAGGAAAACAATGTTGTTTAATCTAAAATTCATTTTGAGGGAGCCTGGTGGTGTAGTGGCTAGGCTTCAGCGCTCTCAGCACTGCAGCCTAGGTTTGATTCCCAGCCAGGAAACTACCTCTCCAAAAAAATAAAAATAAAATTCATTTTGGGGGTAGGAGCAGGGTGAATTGGATAAAAGGGGTCAAATATATGGTAACAAAAGGAACTAGACTTTTGGAGGTGAGCACACAGTAGAATACACAGATATCGAATTACAATGTCTTATTCATTTGGAAAATTACACCTGTATGTAGGAAATAAAGAAGAATGAGAATCAGCTTGCAGTAACAGATATTAAAATATGCATGGACTTATAATGCAGACACTGTACAAAACAATAGATCAATGCAACAGAAGAGAATGCAGAAATATTATATATATAATTTCATGGATGATAAAGGTGTCATTTGGGTGGAGGGGGCACTTATTAAATGCTGAAGGGAAAATACTATAAATTTGACTTTTAAATGATTTTGTATTCTATGAATCCTATCAGAATGTACACCTACTTGAAAAAAATATAATTCCATTTCATTTCTTCACTCTAGAGACTCCTTGCAACTCCAAGAAACCCAAATATTGGAAATATCTGGCTTCTAAAATCAATTCAGGGAGTTCCCTGGTGGTGTAGTGGCTTGGGGCTTTGGTGCTGGCGCTGTCAAATGCTGCGTCCTGGGTCTGATTCCCAGCCAGGGAGCTACCCACATACAAAACAAACAAAAAACAAACAAAAAAAACCAAAACATAAAATCAATTCAAATGTCTTAGCTGGCATTCAAGGCCTTTCGTGATCTGGGCCCCATAGTCCAGCCAGGGCAATTGTGAAGTACGTCTATCTCGAAACAGGGTGTTCATACCCTATGCAAGGTCGCTTCTCCAGCCCTCACCCAGAATTTCAGCTTCCGTTTCTTTCAAATACCTGAGTCTAAGCCCCATCAAGTTGAGCATTTTATCTTCTTCACCATTGCTTATTAAACACCTTTATAACTGTATGTACTAATATTTGCCTGCGTGCTTAACCCGCCGCATGAGACTACTAGAAAGGCAGGGCCCGTAGCTTATCTTTACATCTTTACATATGCCCTCCTCCTAAGACTGCTTGGCGCACGAAAATGAGAAAAAAGAAAAAGAAATTCTTCAAATGACGTTTGGACGAATCATTTTCCTTTTCCTAAATAGGTAACTGAAAGAAGTGGGCAAAAGTCGCGAGAAACCTCCCTGAGAGGGAGGGATTCCACGCGAAAACAGCTGAATTTGGGAGAAACCTGTTGAATTCCCTGACTCATGCGTATTGTCTTGTAGGTTACCAACTTGCCCACAACAAAAATGGCTTCTCGCCCTAATTCCGCCTTAACATGAGGTTTAGCAGCCATGTTTCTCAGGGGCAAGGCGCGAAAGGGAAGGTCACTCCCTACCTGTCTCAGATCCCGCCAGACGCCAGGAAAGGAACGAGAGTCCAATCGGAATAGACGTTTTAACCGGAAGCGCCTTGCCTCACGACCGGAAAAGGCTGTGCGTAAGGGCGTTGGGGGCGGAAGTGACGGGAAGGTGGTAGTAGGGTAGTTGGCGGGTGGAGTAGAGCCGGTCGCCATGTCCGCGGGGAGCGCGACGCATCCTGGAGCCGGCGGGTAAAGCTTGGCGGGCGAGGGCAGCGCAGCGAATGCGGGACACAGGAGAGGCGGAGGGGCCCTGGGGAGCTGCGCGTGGGTGGAGGGGCGCTCAGGTGGGAAGTGGAGGTGGTGGAGAGCCGGACAGTTGAGAAAGATGGTGAGCAGGCCCGAGGCCCCTGAGCAAGGCCGTTGCGGGTCGGAGGGAGGAGGGAAGCTGGGATTTCTGGAAGGACGAAACCAGAGTATAAGCGAAAACGAGCGCACGCGGGCTAGAGTGGAGCCTTTTGATAGGGGTGACGGAATAGAGAGGGAGTAGATTCTGGAAAAGGGTTGAAAAAAGTGAGGATTTGGAGAAGTATTGCAGTAATTGGCTATTTGAGATGGTAATTTTAAGCCCCCGGTAGGAGATTCGAAGGTGTAAAGCAACGGTGTCCAATCTAAGCCACGTTGCACGGAGAACTGCCTTGGGCCACACATAAAATACACTCACGCTAACGGTAGCTGATAGGCTAAGAAAAAAAGAGTCGTACAAAATTTCATTATGTTTTAAGAAAGTTTACGAGATTGTGTGGGGCCGCATTCGTAGTCGTCTGGGCCACGTGCGGGCCCAGGTTTGGACAAGTCTCGGTGTAGAGGGAAGATGGGGTGCTAGGGCCTAGTAGCAGAGTAAGACTGGTGTAAACACACAAAGCGAGGCGTTCCCTGGGGGTGCAGTGGCTAGGCTTCGCGCTCTTACCGCCCTGGCCTGGGTTCGATTCCTGCTCAGGGAACCGACCGAAAATTAAGTAAATAAACAAACACCAAAAGCTTTCAGGCCTGTTATATTCTTTGTATTTTCTGTAGGCGCCGCAGCAAATGGGACCAACCAGCTCCGGCCCCACTTCTCTTCCTCCCACCTGCGACGCCGGGCGGGGAGGTGGCCAGCAGTGGGGGCAGCCCAGGGGGCTCCACAGCTGCTCCCTCGGGAGCGTTGGATGCTGCTGCTGCTGTCGCTGCCAAGATCAACGCCATGCTCATGGCCAAAGGGAAGCTGAAGCCCACTCAGAACGCTGCTGAGAAGGTAGTGAGGTTGAAGGGACTCGGCGGATGGCGGTTTTAAGAGGGGTGGTTTTGCAATCCCGGAACCTCACGGTCACTTGTGTTGGGGAAGGAGAAAATGGGTACAGGAGTTTAAAGATCATTTAGCTGTGGAACGGATCAGATGATATTCTGTCATTTGTTTTTACGAGACAGATTTGACTGGGCGGATGACATTTATGGACTGAATAGTAGCGTGTTTTCTCTGTGTTTGCTTCGTTCAGTTCAGCTTACATTCTGTCTGTATGTAAACAGGTAAAGCAGTTATGTGATGTTTTTCAGTACATGTGCAGTGTCCCTAAAGTCAAAAGAGAAGTTCAGGTAAACCAAGTGAGATTTAAAATGTCTCTAATTAGTGCTTGCTTTGGCAGCACATATGCTAAAATGTCTCTAATTAGAATCTAGGTTCAGCGGGGGTTCCCTGGTGGTCTGGTGGATAGGTTTGGCGTTCTCACCGATCCCCGTTCAGGGAACCAACCAAAACAAAAAAACAAAAACAATAGAATGTATAGGTTCAGCTTTCTATTGACTGCCTAACTAAGGTGCAGTTAAATATGAAATAAATGAGTAATTCATGCATGAGTGGTTTTGTTGTTTTCTCACAGTTGGGATGATTCGGTCATTTTTTGAAATCCCTGGTCTGAATAGAATTGACGACTAGGATAGATCTGAACTTGGGTGTCTTTAACTTACTTTGACATCAAATGCCCGAATCTTCCTGCAGGATGATGAGTATCGTGGCTATTTGTATTGTTAGAAAGCATACTTGGCACTTAAGAAAAATCCTTACACTGATTCTATGGAATAGATTATTGTCAGCAGTTTACACATGAGGTAAATCAGGCTAATGACTGTAAAGTAACTTGTCCAAGGTCTGTTATAAACAGTATGTCTGCTTCAGACTCACCTCAGACAGTGGGATGTTTATCTTTTGCTGGAAAGACCCTGGAGTTGTAGAATTCAGTGTCTTCTAAGCAGCCCATTCCATCGTAATTATAATTTGAGAAATTTGGCTTATATTAAAATTTGCCTTGGTATCTGAAGACATGAGTTCTATATTTGTAAATGCAATTCATGTGAGGTGATGGATATGTTCATTGGCATGTTTGTGGTGATTATTTCAATGTCTGCATATAGCAAAACATTGAGTTGCACATCTGAAATGTGTGCAGTTTTGTTTTGAAATTATACCTCAGTAAAGTGGGAGGTGGGGAGAAAATGAAATTTTTGGTTAGCCTTCCAGTTTATCAGTAGGCAGCATCAACAGAACAATTATCAGGAGGCCATAACTTGCCTGGGTGCTGAAATACTCAAATTGTGCAGAATCGATGAGAACGTTTAGTGAATTGGAAGTTTATGACTCGTATTTTTATGATTTGCAAAGATCAAGTCTGTTGTCCATTCTAAGGTTGACAAGGAAATACTAAGACGACACACTGATGAAGACAGAATGCTCCTAGAATATTAAAATTCTCAAGATTTGTGTTAATCATTTAGACTCATTTGTACTCTAAAAAATAATCTTGGAAATGGTAAATGAACTCAGCAGGGGGCAGCATGGTGCATAAATACTGCATTTTGAGTCAAGATACTTGGGTCTGAAACTCAGAATCCCCAGTTACTGGGGCTTTGACAGATGAGCCTCAGCTCCGCCTTTGTAATGGAATTGGTAACACACCTGTGTGGTCCAGTCCAGTAATCACGGGCCACACGTGGCTGTGTACACTAAAATTTGAGTTAACAATAAAACCGAAAAGTTCTTTGGTCACATTAGCCACATTTCGAGTGCTCAGTAGACCTGTGGCTAGCGCCACCCATGTTGGACTGCCAGAGAAGCTTACGTCAGCACAGAAGGTTCTGCTAGACGGCACTGATAAGGCTTCGATCAGATGCCTCCTGAACGGGGCTGAACAGACGTAAGGAGAAATTGCCGCGTCTCTTTAGCTTGCTTCCACGTTTAAATGTATCTAAAGAAAATGAATTTTTACCTTCCTTGAGCAGATTGGCTAGACGTGGGTCCAGGGCGGCTAAAGCTGGGGAAGGCCGTCTTGAAAATAAAATTTTTTCGGACAGCTCTCTAATCCATCTATCTGGAGTTGCCTATAAGTTAAATTGAGAGAAACCAGATCAGATTTTATGGCTTTATTTGTCTTTTTATCCATTTTCTTTGTTCTTTTTTAACAGGGAGCCATGGGGTGGAATGCTAATTAGATACAATTTAAAGGTTTTGAGGTGTTATGAGGACGGAATGAGTTGACTTTGATGCATTATGACTATAGCGGTCACACAGAGGCAACTTCCGTCACCCAGATGTGAGTTGTTGTGCCTGGTCTCCCTTATACTGTACGTGCAGCCCCTGTTGACCGAGCTGCAAAGCATCGGAACCGGGCCCTTAATGTTCCTTTCGGAGATCATAGCGTCTGGTCCAAAGACTTTGTGTAGTTATGTGCTCACAGAAAGGCACACGTGGCCAGGGTTGTAGAGAAGCCAGATGATGACTGTCAGATAAATTGGCTGTACTTGGTGTCCTTGTAGTGAGGTTTTGTTTTGCTTGCTTCAGTGTTTATGGAGGGTGCCCAAGGAGTATTTCCAGTGTGTTTGCAGGCAGGTAAGGGAAGGGTCAGGAGGTGGTGGGACTAGGGAGGGAGTAGTTGTAAATTGGACAATCAGAAGATACTTTTCATCATGTAAGCTTTAATTTCTCTCTTTCTAGCTTCAGGCCCCTGGCAAAGGCCTAACTAGCAGTAAGAGCAAGGATGACCTTGTGGTGGCGGAAGTGGAGATCAATGACGTGCCTCTCACCTGCAGGAACTTGCTGACTCGCGGGCAGACTCAGGACGAGGTGCGGAGCTGCTGGGCCTCTTTGGGGAAGCTGGCGGGTGGGTGTGGTTTCAGCAAAACCAGTCTTCTGAGTGCAGACAGACAGGAGTCAGGTGTTTATTAGTGCACTTGGGTCATAGTCTCCAAAGTCAAGGTCGGGTTTAATGTAACTGCAGAGGAACTTTATGGAGGTAAACAAACAGGTGAATTCCCTCAGTTGTCCTGAGGAGGAAACAGTGGAACTGGTGTTTCCGATGGTGGCAGGAGCTCATTCCTGCCTCGTTGGCAGGGCGAGAAGAGGGGGACAATCTATCTGTCCTGCTACCTGTCACTGGAGTCAGTCCGTTGCCAAATCACCTTTTTAATAGAATGTTTCATTTTCAGATAAGCCGACTCAGTGGGGCTGCAGTGTCAACTCGAGGGAGGTTCATGACAGCCGAGGAGAAGGCCAAAGTGGGACCAGGGTGTGTATGCAACCCCTGTGCTTTGGGAGGGCACAGGGAGGGCGTGTGGATGTTTGAGAGCAGCTTGTGCGGTAGCTGCTTCGGTTAGCAGGTCCGCGCACACGCGCTTGTGAGTGTGTATGTGAGCGGTGTGAGTGCGCGTGAGTGGTGTGCGCGCACGTTTGTGAGTGCGTGAGTGTGTGTGCCTGTGCTCTGGCAGAATTTGGGACTTCTCCAGCAGGTGAAAGGAATTGTTTTCCTTTGGTTTTTTATTTCACAACTAATGTTTTTAGTGATGGAAACAAATTACACCGAAGTGTAAAGGGTGATGATAACTAGCTTTTAATGTATGTATGTCTAAAGTTTTTTCCTGTGGAAATATTTCCCCCAATGGGTGGGCTCATGTTTTATTGTAGTGTCCCTTTAAAATACCAAAAACACCTTTATCAGACTTCCTACGCCCATGGGTTGTAGGCTATCTGTTCGAAGATTTCACCTCAGTTCCATTTCTTCTGTGACTCAGTTTTTTTGTTTTTTGTTTTTTGTTTGTTTGTGTTTTTTTTGGCTTTTTGGTATGTGGGTAGCTCCCTGGCTGGGAATCAAATCCAGGCTGCAGCGCTGATAGCGCCAGGGCTGAAGCCTTAAGCCACTACACCATCAGGGAACTCCCTGTGACTCAGTTTTTGAGGGCAGGTACTCAGGCAAGACATTTTTAACCTTGACTTAAACTAAATACAATTAGGAGGCAAAATTTGCTCACCAGCAGTATATTTCAATTTTGTGTATGTGCTAGTTGCTATTCCAAACTGTTGAAATAGTTATATTCTACGTACAGCTTTTTACTAACTGTACGGTTATTGGTCAGTGTCTGCATTATAATCAGTCTGAATCTAGCTGCTGTCACATGTCGGACATACCGCGTCTTCTCTGTTGGCGTGAGCCTGTTAAGAACTTTATCTGAGCTGGCACTCTCGCCCCATCAGTTTGGACAGCCAAGAGCACATTTGCCCATAATCTGTTAGCCAGCCAGCAAGAAGGACTTCCCTGCTCACACTGGGTGATGTGAAGCGACAGGATGTACTATTAGGAGCCTGTAAGAGGAGGTTTGATCCCTGCGTGAGCCAGTGAACTTGAAGCAGCCAGGAAAAACCACGTGTCCAGAAAGTAGCAGCAGTGCCTTTTGCTGATATGGAAATGGGAAGCATTGCCATTTGGTTCTGGTGACCCACTTGCTCCTTCTGTGCTTGTGACCAGTTTGGGACCATCTTGTATTTCTCTTTATAGGGATCGTCCATTATATCTTCACGTTCAGGGCCAGACACGGGAATTAGTGGACAGTAAGTAACCTTGTTGGCTCATGTTGCGTTTTGGGAAGGGCAGAGTCCAGGGCTGTGTGCGGTCAGCTGCTGCTGAGCTGCGCTCATGAGTGGGAGCGGTGTTTAGAGAGCTTGGGAGCCAGACACTTGGGTCACCTCTAGAATGGATTAATACTTGAGTGATGAGGCGTCAGCCTGCATTTCTCGGTGGGGGGAGGGTACCAGTCAGCTTGGTCACTTCTTGGGTATGGCATTTTGCTCTCTGTGTTCCTCCTTAGGAGCTGTAAACCGAATCAAAGAAATTATCACCAATGGGGTCGTGAAAGCTGCCACGGGGACGAGCCCGACTTTCAATGGTGCAACTGTCACCGTCTATCACCAGCCAGCGCCCATTGTGCCGCTGTCTCCAGCTGTGAGCCAGAAGCCGCCCTTCCAGTCAGGGGTACGCTTGGTGGAGCGGTCGCTACAGCTTGTCATTTCCATAAAAACGATATGTGCCCAATAACACAGAAAGCCGGAAGGAAAAATAAAATCCTGACGTTCCAGCCTGAACGTCACCCACTCTTGATACCCTGTTAATGGACCATTTAGGTTTCCAAGATGTGATGAGCATCTGAGCTCACATCCGAATGTTCCAGAAAGGGAGCTGACAGGTCAAAGAGTGTGCACATTGTACGTTTGGAGTTAGTAGTTTGAATTTGTATGTGTGGACTTGGTGGCGACTGGAGGACTAAGAAGGCTGAGTCTGATGAAGCAAGACTCTGCTGATACAATCCTCCTAGAGAAAAGGGCTGGAGAGAGCAGCCCTCCCTGGAGAGGACCGCAGGGCTCACTGTACTGCCCAACACGCTACACCTGCACGGAGGCTGTCACTCTGATGTCTTAATTGGCGCGTGTCAGCCAAGAGGACGTGGGTGCGCTTCCCTGGTCCTGGGTTTGGGCTTTTCACCTCCTCCGTAGACTTGGCTGAACAGAGTAAGGTGTGGTGGTGTGGGCAGGTGTGTCGTGTCCTGTGCAGTTCTTATTTAAATGAAGCTACTTGAGAGGGCTGGGGTATTTTTGTTTGTTTGTTTTTTAGGGGCTCTTGATAGGAATTTTAGGGGGGGGGGTCTTTATTCTGAAAGTGATTAAAAGTGTCTGGAGGGCTAACATTTTGCATAATAGTTTTCAATGTTAAGAATTATGTATTCTCTGTTTAATTTGGGTATTCTGTTCTTTATAGATGCATTATGTTCAAGATAAGTTGTTTGTGGGTCTGGAACATGCTGTGCCCACTTTCAACGTCAAAGAGAAAGTGGAAGGTCCAGGTTGCTCCTATTTGCAGCACATTCAGATTGAGACGGGCGCCAAAGTCTTCCTGCGGGGCAAGGGCTCTGGCTGCATCGAGCCCGCATCGGGCCGAGAGGCTTTCGAGCCGATGTACATTTACATCAGGTACGGCTGGGGGACAGAGGATGTCTGGGTCCTTGTCGGGCATCAGTACAGGCAGGAACGATTCAGAAGGAATAAGAAACGGCTTCAAAGCAGTGACAGGAGGGACTTACGTAGACGCTGGGAGTGATCGTTTCGTAATTAGTTAAAAAGCTTCCTGAGTTAGGAGTAGAGTATCTTTGTTAGTACTCAAATCCTTGGGTTTTAGGGCGTTCCCTGGTGGTATAGTGGCTAGGCTTCAGCTGGGTTTGATTCCCAGCCAGGGAACTATCCAAAAAAAAAACCAAAAAAACAGATCCTTGGGTTTTATGCAAGTCTGTAATGCTAGATTGAGCTGGGATGAGCCTCTGATGACTTTCATTTAAACTGACGACAGTATTTTAAAATACCTTTTCTTTGTATCAGGAAGTACCGTCATTCAGAGAAAGGTCGATAAAGTATTTGTGGTGATAATACAAGTTATATCTTAAAAGGGCTCATGACATTGTTTTCTTGGTGATTTTCAGAAGCATAGATTTGTGCTACGTTGACCACATTAAATTTGTAGAACCGCGTACAAAGTGAAAGCAGAATCCCGTGTCCTTTATTGTTTTCCCCTTTGAATTCTTGGTTTTTGCTTCTTTGCAGCCATCCCAAACCCGAAGGCCTGGCTGCTGCCAAGAAGCTCTGCGAGAACCTCTTGCAGACGGTGAGTTCCCTTTGTCTGGTGCTCACTTGGGACGGCCGTGTCTGAGCTCTTGTTCCCGCCTGCATTAGTGTCCTCGGCTGACACACAAAATGACCACCAACTTAGCACAACAGAAGTGTATTCTGTCAACACCTCAGGCAGCCAGAAGTCCGAAGTCAAGGTGCAGGCAGCGTGGGTCCCTCCTGATGCTGGGTGGGGAATCCGTTGTGGCAGCGTAGCTCCAGGTTCCACCTCCATTGTCACCATCCTTCCCCGAGTCTCTGCCTGTCCCACCTAAGGCTAGCGTTCACTGGATTTAGGGCCCTCTAGTCCAGTATGGCTTTATCTTAATGACCAAGTAAGGTCACATTTAGAGGTTCCAGGCAGACATGAATTTGGGGGGACATTATTCAAACCTCTCCACCATTCTAGCAACTGCCATTCTCTATAAGAAGTCAGATTCCCCTAGCCAGGGTCCCTGTTAGCCTGCATTTCTCCTGTGAGAGCCATTTCAGTGTGGAATTCTGAAGTCCATTGTACGTGAGTATCATAACACCTCAGTGTGGTCAGTTAATTAGATCATACTTTTAATCCCGGCCAAGTCATTTAGGATGAACATCTCAAATCCTTTCTGAGGTGCGTAGTTCCCTGGCTGGGAATTGAACCCACCAAACTCTTTTTAATACCAGCTTTATCTAAAGTAATTGCAGAACTATAATAGTTTAAAACCAATTAGATTGCCTTTGGGATAATTGCTTATTTGATTGGTTCTTTTTATCTTATAAACAAATAACCAGAAGTTACACCGCAGGGCTGTTTCTCAGCACCTAGAGGAAGTGGGGCTTGAGGGTGGAGTGCTTGGCCCCATGTGCACACACAATTGAGGGTCCCCTTTTGGGAACACCGCTGGCTTTGCTCTTGCAAAGTGGCCTGCTTGCCCAGCCCTGCGCCAGATACCTTCCCTGACTGTCACCGTCTTGGTCTTTATTGGCGCTTGAAGTTAGGAACTTGGTCACACACTTGTACGAACTGGAGGGGGCGTCAGTGCACGTCCGTGAAACCGTAAGCTGCTTGAGCTCAGGTTACTCAGTAAATGAAAGAATAAACAAGTCTAAACTTGATTGAAACAGCAGTGGAAATATTTTAATTCCTAATTGCTTAGTCCTAGGATCGTGTAATCAGACCCCTTGTGAGTACTCAGTAGGTAGGACCGTCCTGTGTGAATTTGTTTTCCCTTCTCTTCCAGGTTCATGCTGAATACTCTAGATTTGTGAATCAGATTAATACTGCTGTACCTTTACCAGGTGTGTATGTCTGGAAGTGTGCAAGGTGGAATGTTTTGCTAGAGATATTTATGAATCAGATAACGATACCTGAGGTGAGACTAGTGATGTTCCCCTCAGCTTAGGACGATTTGGAAAGCATTTGGGCCTCGAGTGTTTTTCTTCCCTAGAGATTAAGTTTGATGTTCAGCTAAAATGTCTCATTCTGCTGCAGCTGATTAAACACTTTTTTTCTTCCCCCCTCAGGCTATACACAACCCTCTGCTATAAGTAGTGTCCCTCCTCAGCCACCATATTATCCATCCAATGGCTATCAGTCTGGTTACCCTGTTATTCCCCCTCCTCAGCAGCCAGTTCAGCCTCCCTACGGCGCACCAGCCATAGTGCCACCAGCCGTCTCACTGGCACCTGGAGTCTTGCCAGCATTACCTACTGGAGTCCCACCTGTGCCAACACAATACCCGATCACACAAGTGCAGCCTCCAGCTAGCACTGCGCAGGTAGGACGCGGGGGTGTGAAGCGTGGTACCACTGAGCCAGGAAAATGGGCAGGGCCAGGGCGGGCGCGCTGCTGGACCTGAGGCTGTGTGATGTGAGCTGCCGTCCTCCCGTCGTCGGCTTCCTGGGTTAGCGGCACCAGCCTTCCGGAGCCCTTTGCGGTAGTGCGTCCACGTGTGTATCGTCCTCGGGTTTACAGTTAGTGTCACGAGTTGTGCCACCTTGTAACTGTTCAGAGCGAGAGAGGCCTGCTTTCTGTGAAGGGCCTGGCGGTGCATGCTCAGCATTTGTTGGGCTCTGTTGTAATTGCTGCAGCCCTGCTCCTGTCACACAGAAGCAGCCACAGACGACACCAGACGGTAGCATGTGTCCAGCTGCTAGTCAGTTGTGACTGACAAAAGCAGGAGGCAGGTCAGAGACGTGGCGGGGTGTGGGCCGTCGCTGGCCTGCTCTGACTTCACAGTGTCGCAGTCCCCCAGGAGAAGGGACTGACCTCTGCTGCCCTCTGCGTCTAAATGATTGCTCACAGAATTACTGATTGTAGAAGGATCACACTAAGCTTGTCCAGCCTGCGGCCCAACACAAATGCGTAAACTTAAAACATGATGAAATTTACGCATGGACCTTTTTTTGGCTCATCAGCTATCAGTGTGAGTGTATTGTACGTGTGGCCCAAGACAACTCTTCTTCTACTGTGGCCCAGGGACGCCATGAGGTTGGACATCCCTGGATTATACCACATACACGTGTTCTAGGCCCAGAGACCCAGACTCAACAAAACTTGGGTTATAAATGCCGGTGCGTGTTTCTGAAACTGTGAGACCCAGAATTTAGAAGAAGAGTGAGCAGCTGGCTTGTGTGCATAGATGACGTACGTCCCTCTCTGGGACTGGGGGGAGACTGACGAGAGGCATGGCCATGGATTTATGGGAGACCCTTCTCCATGGGCCTCTCGTAGTGTCCCCATGCCAGAGCAAAGGGTGGCCTCGAACCATTGCCCGGCCTCCTCCCTGTGGACCGTGAGCACTGAAGGGGGCTGCACAGTGCAGACCGGGAGTTCTGAAGTACGTTCTGTTTGGGGTCCCTGGTCGTCACGATCACCTTGGACATGCAGGCAGAGCTGGTGCGCTCAAGCTCTGAGCCGCCGCCTCTCGGAATCGGAAAGCAGCACGGCCGAGGCCGAGTGATTAAGCGTTGGGTTTAGATATGGCCTGGGAGGGCCCATCGTGCTTTCCCGTTTTGAGCTGTGTGGTTTTGGGGCATAATGGGACCATTCCAGGCTCAGATTTTCTTCTGCATAAAGTGGGCAGAATGCTAACGTCTCTGAGGGGTGTAAGAACTAAGGTGACCTAGCAGCCAGTAGTTACCAGCCCTTCGTTGTTAATGTTTTGACGTTAGACGTGCTTGTTTCACATGTACTGTCTTTCGATGATCTTACTCCTTTTTGGAACCACTTCCTAAAAGATTAGACAGTGACTCGCTCTTGCGCTTGCCATGACAGCGTAGCCATGGGAGTGGTAGATGAAGCTGCCCTTGGTCACAGTGCTCGAAGGGCTTTGACTAAGCGTGTTCTTGCTTGGTACCTTTTGAACTAAGTAAGTGGCTACAGTTACTGTTTTTTTGTGAATGGTTATGTTTGCTCCTAATAGCTCAGGTGCATGGTGGGTTTTGGGGGAGCATTCAGAGCTCTGGAGAAGTGATGAGCTTTTTATTTCCCTGCTCGGAAGGTGGGAAGGAGAAGTAATACTGTTGGCCACGTCGTGTCACACAGGAGGGAGCTCAGGCCCAGAAGAGGAGGGGCTGCTGAGGCATGTTGGTTACTGGAGCATAGCGTCACCATTGTTGACTCGTTTTCCCCTTGGTTTGTTTCGGTCTCAGACTCCAATGAGTGGGCCTTTTATTCCTGCGGCTCCTGTCAAAACTGCCTTGCCTGCCGGCCCTCAGCCCCCGCCCCAGCCCCAGCCCCCACTCCCAGCTCAACCCCAGGCCCAGAAGAGGCGATTCACGGAGGAGCTGCCAGACGAGCGGGAATCCGGACTTCTGGGATACCAGGTTAAAGAAAATGCTCTTACTCTTGTCACCTGTCCTCCCACGTCCTCCCGTGAGGGAGAGGCCTCATCTGGAGCGCGGCCCTGCCAGGACGAGGCCTGCTGCTTCCTGGAGTCCACTTAGATGCGGCTTTTGTCCTCGGGATCAGTTTAAAGCGAGGGATTCCTTTGAGGTGGCTCTTGCCTGTGGGGTCAGTGTGCTAAGAGTACGAAGCCCTCCGCCCAGAGGGAAGTCCCCTGACCGGCTTCTGGATGGAGTTCTGTAGAATTCTCTACTTGTCTGACTCCCACAGCTGCCTCGTGCAAGCACACCTCTGGCGGTTTCTGACGTCCTTGCACTTAGCACTGCAATACGCGCTTCCTACGGAGAGTGCTGGCCCTGGGTACTGCTGCCCCTCCCCCCCAAAGGGGTGGCCCTTTGCCCATACGTCAGTATAAACAGGCATGCACCAAAAAGCTGTTTAAAGATTATTAGAATAGATAGTTTTGGTGCAGTTTTGTTTTATCAGGAGACATACTTCTTGTCAGAACCCTTGAAGCAGTCTTTGAAATAAATGAGGAATTGTTTTTATGACTGGGTTCGTACAAACCAGTTAACTACGGGCAGTTGAGGACAGACAGAGGTAGCGTCCCAGATGTCCCTACGGAGGAGCGTAACCTCTGTGACCCCTTTGGCTGAAGTTAGAGCTACATCGGGCAGCTACTGCAGTTTGTTAGGAAGATGAGGCACTGACAGTTACATTAAGGAGCTAAAGTCGATACAGCAGTTGTAGATTTTAATGCTACTGTATTTTTCTGCTCATAGCATGGACCCATTCATATGACTAATTTAGGTACAGGCTTCTCCAGTCAGAATGAGATTGAAGGTGCAGCATCGAAGCCAGCAAGTTCCTCAGGCAAAGAGCGAGAGAGGGACAGGTAAGTTGGGTGGGGCGCTCAGCTGTTACCTTTCTGCACCGTTTGTGTGACTCGTAATTGCTGTGAGCTTCCATGCTCTAAGCTGAGATGATCCTTTGGGTCACGCAGGCTCCTGTTGGCTGTAGTTGCTGCTGGATGGGAAGTGTGGGGGTTGTGACTTTCCGTCTCATACGCAGCCATACTCCGCTCTGAGTTACATCGATGCTTGCTTATTGGGGCATCTTGACTTCTGTGGTCTGCCTCTTGGCCACATCCCTAAGTGTAGCAGTAGCACAAGTGTTAAAACACAGTGGGACCATTTTTGCTGCGTAGAATCACGGAGTACCAGGATGGAGGCCCCTGTGTGAGAGTCCAGCCCACAGCCAGCGCCTGATTTCCCCCGTCCTGTGTGACGACTGAGCCTTCGTCAGAGGGGGCTCACCTCCCACCACGGTTCGCTCTGTTGCTGGCACAGCCTGGCTCTGAGGGCACAGCCTCGTAATGTTAAAACTAGGAAATAGCTTGAAGGATGGGGTTGGGTGGAAAGGGTTGAAATCAAGGGTGGAAATGAGCGTGGGCGATGTAGTGGGCTGAGAACGTGGAGTAGATGGGACGTGCCTGTAAGAGTGCCCCATTGTTTCTTCCACAGGCAGTTGATGCCTCCGCCAGCCTTCCCAGTGACTGGAATAAAGACAGAGTCCGACGAGAGGAACGGGTCCGGGACCTTGGCGGGGAGCCACGGTGAGTCGGCAGCGGCTGGGGGGTGAGGCCGCGGCTGAGACCGCTCTTCAGCCAGCCGTTGGCTTTCCAGCCTGGTGCTTGTTGAGGAGTGACTCGTTTAGGTTTCCGCCCCACCTCTGTGATCTAACGAGCATGCTTTGTTTTTATTTGTGCGAACAGAACGTAGGTGCACAGCCTTTTATTTTCAGCTGACGTGCAGTTAGAGAAGGCACCTGACCTACGTGCTGTACTAGCAGCAGGGACGTTAAAACTCCCGGCAGGACTAGGGGTTGCTAGGTCTCTTCCGAGTACCCGGAGGTTTTCTGGTGCAGACAGCAGAGACTCCCGTTTTCTGTGTCGAGGCCTGGACTGCGCCTCCCCGCATAGCGGGGGGTTGAGAGCAGTGTGCCTGGGACTGTCCCACAACTGCCGCTGCGCGCCCCAGAACTCTAGCCGCGGGGTACCTGGGGCCGGCCGCTGCTCTACAGGCCGGGATAGGAGGGACTAGGAGCAAATCATTGTTTTCTTTTCTTCTTTTCTTTAACTCTTTAAAGGGTGAAATGTCAGGCTCCAGAGACTCACTTGCTAACTTTGCTTTTCCCTTTTTTCTTTTTTTTTTTTCTTTTTTTTTTTTTTTTTTTTTTTTTTTTTTTTTTTTTTTTTTTTTTTTTTTTTTTTTTTTTTTTTTTTTTGTGTGTGTGTGTTTCTTTTTTCTTTCTCTGTTTTCTTACATGGTTCTGGTGGATTCACACTTGCTGATGCTGGTGCTGTTTTTCGTGTGATCGTCAACATTTCTGGGTGACCACTGGCCCTGTGACCGGAAATGGTGTCCAACTAACCACTTACAATTAACATCTTTTTTTTTAATTAACGCATTTATGGTATTATTTTTTTTTCTTTTTTGTTTTGTTTTTTTTTTTCCCTTTGGTGGGGAATGGGGCTGGGTTGCCTTTCTCCGTCCTAGATTATCCGGTCAAGAAGATGAAGACTGCAGACAAGGGCTTTGGCTTGGTGGCTTACGCCGCGGACTCTTCCGACGAGGAGGAGGAGCACGGAGGCCATAAAAACGCAAGTAGTTTCCCACAGGGCTGGAGCTTGGGGTACCAGTACCCCTCGTCGCAACCACGAGCTAAGCAGCAGATGCCGTTCTGGATGGCCCCATAGGAGACAGTGGGACAGTGTGGACCCTCGGTGACTCTTCTTTAGCAATAATGCATGCATTTGCTTTATCAAGACGGGGCCTGTCCTGGGAGCCGCCGTGGACCTTCGCAGAAGCTGGAGATGCAGCCGCGTCCCCCCTTTTAGAGGGGTTGGATTCTTTTTAAGACATTCTTTTTTTCTGCAGTGGCATAGGATCTGTTAAAATTTACTTAGGGATCACTAAGTTGTCTCAGAGGCTTTTTTTTAACAGTTGGTGAGATGTGCTTTTCAGCAAAGCATCCCACAGGGTCACTGCGTTACACATTCGACCTGGTCCAGCCTTTTCCCAATGAGTAGCCCCTATTCTGCCGCAAAGGGAGTTTTATTTGTATTTTACTACTGTTTGGTCAGTTTTGATAATAACTGGTTACAAACAAAGCCTTACTATTTATTAGTGGGGAAATGGTTTTAAGGCCATCTTTTCCTTTCTGGACTGAATCGATGAATGAATTACTTACCCCTGTTTCATTTTTGGATTCTTTCTGTTTTGGAAAGTGCAGTTCGACTAAATTAAAATTGTCAGCTGTGGCTGGATCCTGGGTAGGAGAACAAAGTTATTTTTCCATTGTGTCTTTATTGGAGCAGTCCCAAGCTGGCACCTTCGGGCACTCTTGTCTCAGATAGCCATTGCTGTTTTTATTGCCCTCTGAGCTCCTGGTCTTCAGCTGGGTCGGAGAGAACTGCTTGGTCAGAAGCTGGTCGGAACTCATCACAGGAATGAAACGCAGTGGTCTGTCTCAGAACTGGTGGCAGCTGAAACAGAGACTTGACTGCTCACAATGGGATGGGGACCTAGTGACCAAGGTTGCAGCTCCTCCTTTTTCTTGGCATCACAGGTTTGCCAAAAGGACTTTTTTGTATCACATACATCGATGTGTGCAAGTGAAGGAGCTAGTCTGCCGAACCAGGAGTTGTTTGAGATCCTGACCTGTCATTTTTGCACATTTGAATACTTTGCAGGCTGGCTTTGTATAAACTTACCCTCTGGTTTCCTATATGTTGTAAATATTTAGACCATAATTTCATTATAAATAAATGTACAAATACTCTGCTGGTCGTTTCTCTTGTTTTCTCTTCCACAACCCATCTATACATTAGAGTTCATAAACTTGTTTATTCATAGTGAAGTTACACATTGAAATTCTAATCCCACCAGGAAAATACATACATGGACCCAAAAGTTTCCCTACAGTTATGCCTTTTATAATTTTCCAGAGTAAACCTTGACAAGTCCAGGTGGAAATGTGAAGGACGTTAGGCGGCTGTTTCCCATCTCCGTATTTTGGCCCTCCTTTGTTGAACACGGTTAAAGGAACTGAGTGAATGAAAGAAAATTAAATTATGGAAAAACGGGGGTTCCCTGATGGTGTAGTGGCTTAAGGCTTCAGTACTGTCAGCGCTGCGGCCTGGGTTCGATTCCCAGTCAGGGAGCTACCCACATACAAAAAGAAAAAATAATAATAATAATAATAATAATAATAAAAAATTGGTGGAAAAACGTTCTCAAAAAGGAAGGAGTGGGGTGGGCACAAGTGTCAACAGAAAGTTTCCTGGTGTCAAGTTCCCTCTCCCACCTGTATGTGCTTTTGCAAATGGAGGGATATAGTAATTAGTGCCTTCAGTTCTATAATTCAGGGCCACTCTGGTTTTTTTTTCTGTTGGAGGGTAGTGCGTTTGTTTACAACAAAACACTTTTGTTTGGTTCCCTGGCGGGGAATTGAACCCAGGCTGCAGCGGTGAGAGCACCTAAACCTAGCTACTAGACCACCAGGGAACCCCCAAACCACTCATTTTTTTAATACCTTTCATTTACATGGTTTAAAATACAGAGCTCTGACATCTGGTCTTTGGGCCCTGGTCATTGAAATACGAAGCTGGTTCTATGAGGACGTTTGCCTTTTCTGCGGAGGGAGGGAAACTTGATCTCCATCCTGTGGGGAGGATTTATTTGGTGGCTGCCCGGTCCCCTTGTTACATGTGGCTAAGTTAACCCTATTTTGATTTGTGTAGATAATTTGTAACACACGTGTGTGTGTGTGTGTGTGTGTGTGTGTGTGTGTGCGCCTCAACTGTCGTGCGCCACCAAAGACCTTTAGCGGTGAGTCACGGAACTGGGTTTGAGGACCCGGAGGGGACCTGGCCCTCCCCGGAGGGGGCGGGGCCGGCCGCTGCGTCGCGTTGGCCCCGCCCTTCCCGCCAGTGGCGCCATCTTCCTGGGCTGCGGGGAGGGGTCACCGGTCAGTGCTGGAACGTTGCAGTGAGTGAAGGGGACCGGGCCGGGCGTGGCCTTCCCGCGCCCAGTGGGGGAGCAGCGGGCTTCCTGGAGGTGGCGGGGTGGGGGGACCTCTGCGGCCTGAGCCACAGGGCTTTGGGTCCCGAAACCTCAGCCTTCTCACTCGGCGGCTCCTCCCTGCTGTGCTGGTGCCCCAGCCTGAAAAGAAACTCCGAACTCCTTTGTCTCCGTGTTTCCCTGCGGAGACCTGTGCTGTGTGGCACGCCTGAGCCGTCCCGGGGGGCACGCTCCGCACGGGGCCGGGGTGGTGGGCCGCGGCCGGACGTGGGCTCGGGACTGGCGCCCCGCGGTCTCCGTCCTGGATTAAAGGCGTCCTTCCGTCTTCCTAGGCGCCTTTTCCTCCGGGCAGCGCCGGGGGCTGCGGGAAGACCATGGATTCTGGAGCTCGCCCCGTGGGCAGCAGCTGTAGCAACCCGGCAGGCTTCTCACGGGAGTACAAGCTGGTGATGTTGGGGGCTGGCGGCGTGGGCAAGAGTGGTAGGTGGCGTTTTTCTTCCGTTCTCTTAGAACTAAGGGTGACAGTTTCTTAAAACCAGTGACCTCCACGCCAACCAAATGGGACACTGACTTTCGTGCACTGTGGACACTTCACATTCTTTCTGTGGGTCACCCTGTGGAGATTCTCACTTGCATTTCTTGCGTTGTAGCTATGACCATGCAGTTCATCAGCCATCGATTCCCAGAAGACCATGACCCCACTATTGGTAAGTCCTGTCATCGCCGGGGTTTCCAAATAAACCCCCCCGAAAGTGTCTTGGTGTCAGTGTTTAAAAACGGGTTTTAACTCTTTATATCCTGAACCTTTTTTTTTTGGGGGGGGGTGTCTTACTCGGATTTATTTAACGAGAACATCCTAGCAGTATTGGTAAGCAAATGAGTACTTTCCCCCCTCACTTAACTCTCTCTGTACCTAAGTCCTCTTTTGATGGGTCTTCTATTGAACAGTAATGGGACGCTTTCTTTGTCCTATTTTTATGGTTAGTATCCTGTGTGGCTAGATTAAAGGAAGAGTTTAAAGGCCACTTAACACCGACCTTTCGCTGTCACTTCTCTCAGGGTCTGTCTCGAGGCTGATTCTGTAGCTATGAGTCAGCTGGTTTGAACTTCCAGAAAAGGAAGCAGAAGAACAAGTAGAGCCAGCCACTGAGCTCTTAGCCACCAGGCCCCCCTCGGGATGCTGTCACTTCCTTGTAGCTCAGGTGTATTAAGTCGTGTCTCTTCTGATCCGGGATACCCTGTTGGCACAAAACTGTGAGAGCAGCAAGAAACTTCATTTTGCTTTTTTTTTTTTTTTTTAAATTGCTTTCCTCTCCGAAGACTTAAGAACGTTAGGAAGCAAGGTTTGCATCCCAGGAGAAAGGGGGTGGGGCTAGTGGAAGGTCTGCAGGTCACGTTACCCGTGTGACGCCTGGTCGCTGCTTTGTCCTGTCCTGTCCTGGGGAAGGGAAGGCTTCCCGTGCATTCAGGCCTCCACCGCTCTGTTGTCCACAAAGCTAATGAGTGCCTGGTGCTAGCCCAGCTTTCTGGTCATCGGAGAGGGCTGTGGGTGGGGGAATAGAAACTGCTCCTTGCTCCGTAGTACATTTAGAGTGTTGTTCGAGGAGTCGGACACTGGGAATTCTAGGAAGAAGACAAGGGTAGGGCTCAGGATGATTTACTTAGAACTCCAAGTAGAACATATCCCTGTCCTCTGAAAGAGCTACTGTTTTTAATCGATCGACATTTTTTTTTCCCAGTCAGCTACTCTCCTGACAATATTAACCGATTCACCAGCAAATACCTATGTCTCTTGAGTTTGTCCCAAATACTGTGTAGGCCCTGGCTGAGTGGAGCCATGAGCCAAAAGATACAGAGGGTCTGTTTTCTCATTGAGTTTATAATTTAGTGCATTTTATTTCAAACTTTGGTCACTAACTCCAGGAAGAGAACATTTACATTGTAACTAGTACACAAATAAGTGCGTGCATGCGTGTGTGTGTGTGTGTGTGTGTGTGTACACATGCACAGGTGTGTATGTAGTTAAAATATCACAAAATTGTATGTAGCTCACTACACATGGTGTGCGCTGGTATTGTCTGCTGGTATTGTCTCTTTCCTTTTAAGTTCCTGCTTGTTTATTTAATGCTGGTCCCAACCCATTTAATCCATTCACAACTCACTGATACTAGTAGATCCTGACCTGTGGTTTGAGTAGCACTGATTGATTTAGTGGACCCTTCACTTTCGAGGAAGAGTCAGAAGCAGGGGTTCAATAAAAAAATTTTTGAAAGGAAATACATATCTCTCAGGCTGTAAGCAGCAGCTGTTTGAATGATGGGACAATCGAGTGGGATGGGGTTTTTTCTCTTCTTTTTTTTTTTTTTTTTTTTTTTTTTTGCTTTTCGGTATGTGGGTAGCTCCCTGACTGGGAACCGAACCCAGGCCGCAGCACTGACAGCACCAACGTCGAAGCCTTAAGCCACTACACCATCAGGGAACTCCCTCTCTTCTTTTTTACTCCTGTGTTTTCCAAAGTTACTATGACATGCATAAAGAAATTTGATTTTTTTCATAAGACTTACAGTCAAGCAGCCCTGGGCTTTAATTCTGGCTATAACATTCATTAACTATGTAATGTAATTTGGGGTATGTTATTATTTAATTGTGGGGAAGACTTTTAATGTTTGGGAGTTTTTTTTTTTTTTTTATCTGTAAAATGGAGGTAGTAACACCTTCCTCACGGGATCTTTGTGACTATTGAATGAGTTAATGCATATAAATTAGTAAGCATAATGCCTGGCATCTGATAATTGATTAGTGAGTCATAAAGTTATAAAAAAGACAATCTTTTGGAATCACTTTTCAGCTTAGAATTGTGGGTGACGTCTTACAAGCTTAAGCTGTGGATAAACATACATCATCCTTTGCATGTACAACCTTAGTTGAAAACCCAGTTTATGTTGCACAATGGATTTTGCATACTTCCTAGAAAATGTGGGCACTTAAAGAACTTGTGTGGAGTCCGATTTTCCATGAGACGGATTTTAAAGTAAGGTCGCATGTTCCTTCATTGATGGGCTTACAGTACATGTTCCTTCCTTCCTGTAGAAGATGCTTATAAAATCCGGATCCGTATTGACGACGAACCCGCCAATCTGGATATTTTGGATACGGCTGGACAGGTATCAACTCCCAGAATGCTCTGGGCAAAGGCCGTTGCACTCTGGGAAGGGGGTCGGGGGGAGGCTTGTGCAGAGCAGATCACTAGTTCATGTCTTTTAATTTTTCATGCACTCTGACTCAGGATAGCAGGTAATCCACTTACCTCTTCTTCTCTGTGAAACAAATGGCTAACGTGCGCCTCGTCCTGAGGTCATCAGCGCATTCACGGCCCTTGTTTGCCTTTAGGCAGAGTTCACAGCCATGCGGGACCAGTACATGAGGGCAGGGGAAGGGTTTATCATCTGTTACTCCATCACCGATCGCCGAAGCTTCCACGAAGTTCGGGAGTTTAAGCAGCTTATTTACCGCGTGCGACGTACTGACGACACGCCTGTGGTCCTGGTGGGAAACAAGTCTGACCTGAAGCAGCTCAGACAGGTGAGGCGGGCGTTGGGAATGCCGTCTGTAATCTCGGGGTCCAGGGATTGTATGTAAAATGTTCATCGCAGGGCTATGGAAAAGTCTAACTGTTCAGAAGTAGGAGAAATGATGGTCTGTCCATAACCGGCTGTATTCGTTTGGGGTTCCTTAGAGTTTGCAGCATTGTAGTGTAAGTCTGCATCTATTTGCCTCGTGTTTTACTCTCTCAAAATGCCAAGTGTGGAGAGAATTGATGGGGTGTCTATAGTGGTCCCCTGTCCTTAAAAACAGAGGAGTAGTACAGGCCCCTGACTTGGAGGCGGGAGGGACTGTGGAAGCCTTGGAGTCCCACCTCCCGATGCCTCCTACTTAGGCGGCCCCTTCGCGGTTTTGGGGAGTGGGAATTGTTTTCCGCGGTGCCGTGATCCATCTTGTTTACATCCGTAAAGGTCACCAAGGAGGAAGGGCTGGCTTTGGCCCGAGAGTTCAGCTGCCCCTTCTTTGAGACGTCCGCTGCGTACCGTTACTACATCGATGACGTATTCCACGCCCTGGTCCGCGAGATACGGCGGAAAGAGAAGGAGGCCGTGCTGGCCATGGAGAAGAAGTCCAGGCCCAAAAGCAGCGTCTGGAAGAGGCTGAAGTCCCCGTTCCGGAAGAAGAAGGATTCCGTGACCTGAGGCCATGAGGCGTCCCCCGGGGAAGCGCAGTGCGTGGTCGGGGGGTCCGGCACCTGCATTGCTGAGCGTGCCGCCCGCCCTCGCTCCTGTTAGGACCGTTCCCTTAAACAGAACTGATACAGGGACACGCCTCCTAGGAGTTCTCAGTGACGCGGTGTTGAGAACACTGCCCCGTAGCTAACTCTGACTTACTAACCCAGTGGAGCGCGGTCCGCCGCCGTCCGGGCGCTGTGGCTGACGTTGGTCTGCCGAGTGAGGCGAGTTGCTCATCCCCGGGGCACTGTGCACCCCACGTATGTGTGGGCTCACGCGAGGCGTCCGGGACTCTGCCCTGCTCCTCACTGTCTCTCAGCTCCCTGGGGCTGTCCCAGAGAGGACCTCAGTGTCTTTTCTTGGCGCTGTGCTTCCTGGGGACAGGACAGAAACCACACGGAGAGAAGCCGGTGCTAACGAGATCGGTACCCACGGACAGCAGACAGCTGCGGAGCCGACGCCTGCCACAGATCACGAGGGAGGACAACTTGGGGACGTCAGGCCACCACGTGCTCCAGGGATGCGAGGGCGGGGGGTCAGGCGTGTTCCCAGCGGAGCCTGGCGCGCTCGGGAATGTATGGGGCTGGGCAAGAACAGACAAGGGTGTGAAATACAGTGACGCGTTCTCCTGTGATGCTCTCTTACTCGTTCGTGCGGGGTTTTGCCTTTCTTTACCTTTAGAGGTAAACGCTTCGGGGACCGTGTCCCGGGTTACTAACCTGTCGTTTAATCTAGATCCTTGGTTGGGAAGCCGCTTCCTGTCCAGGTTGGCTTTTCCCGGAGCTGCGCCCACCAGTGCGTTTGCAGTAGCTGCTCCCTAGCGTGGCCCCCGGGCCTCCTGGTGCTCTTCAGAAGGGCCCGGCTGGGCCGAGGGGCTTCAGGCCCCTTGTCAGACTGACTGCATCTTCCACGCTGAGGACACCTCGGGCGTCGGGGTGAAGTTGTGCCTGGGCCCTTCCGGCATCGGCAGTGCCGAGACTCGGCCTGGGAAGGCCTATGGCACTTCTCTGCAAGGAGCCGTCTGGGAGCTTTAAAACTGTCCGCTGAGTTTCTCCCTGAAGACTTTTCTCCGAGGACCCTGCTGAGTTCACCTCAGGGTGTCCGAGCCTTGGCAGAGCGTCGTTAGCCTAGGAGAAGGCCACCTTGTTGACAAACTGCCTCCTCGAGAAGCAGGAGCTTTAAGCGTCGGTGGCACGTTCTCGCTCGTGGAATCAGGATTATTTTGGCACCCGCGCTCGGCCTGTGTGGAGATTGAGTGCAGAAGCGCTCAGAGGAACAGAGCGTCCGTTGAACGGAGTTTGCGTCCCCGTCAGACTGAGAACGTGACCGCAGCCTCCTGACAGGCACACGGCTCCGCGTTGGTCGCAGGCAGGGCAGGGTGGTGCCAGTGTTCAGGTGTAAGGAAAAGGGAATGTTGTAACTTTTGTAGCGGACTGGTGGCTCCTTGTGAAACTCTCGGAAATGTTTTTGCTACAAACAAGTCACGTTTTATGGTACTGAAGCCATCCAAACAGGAAAGACCCAGAATTTCAATCTGTGCAGGACAGACATCTTACAGGAACCACAGCCCTTTGGAAAAGCGCGAAGGTAGGAGAGGAAAGCAGGGCACTTCTCTTTGCACAGTGGTTCACCCCATTCAAGCCAGCTCAAAGCCTGTGAAGCTTAATGCCTTCGCTCTTATTACTGGTGACTTGGGGACCCGTTGTTTCCATCAGCAAGAACTTGACAGCCATGTAGGTATTCGAGCAAGTCCAGGTATCAGAGAACATGGCCAGGAAGAAAACTCCAAGCTAGGAGGGAATGTGTATCGAACGTAAGAAAAAGAACAGGTTAGTGTTTCTGGCCTGTCACTGTCGTGTACTGGTTGGATTGATTAGCCCATCAGTTAGTTTTGAGGATTCTCTTGATGGTGCTGAATAGTTTGAGGGACATGATAGGTGGAAGCCGTGACCCTCTCCTGAGGGGTCATACAGTGTACGTGACTGATGAGCTCGAAGAGGTCCCCTTGATCCAATTTGAGGGCACTGACGTCAATCACAGCCTGGAACTTGGAGGAGAAAACTTCAGGGACAAGTTGCAAAGCACTGGAACTCACCGTGTCCGTGTCACAGTGTAAGGTACGAAATTTAGAAGCTAGAGTCTAGACTTTGCCGCTTAGAGTTCAGAAGGGGGCTGTGTTCTAACTTCCTGACCCATTGGTCTTCTGTGACGTGGGGGGAGGACACGTCTGTCACTCCCGTCCTTGTAAGGAAGGCAGTCCGTGTGACACAATACAGAACTGCTGACAGCTTGTCAGGCGTTTCCTTTCCCTACCTCCCTGCGGGTACAAATGTTTGGAGTCATCGCAGGGGGTCATTTTAGGACATAACACCACTCGCTCTTACAGTCGAAACCAGGGATTTGAAAAAATGAAAGTGGCCGCCGTGTCACAGAACAGCCAGGTGTCGGGGAGCACGTCAGGGAGACCACGTCTTGGATGGGAAGCAGGACACACGACACCGAAGATGACCGCACCCTTGCTGCCCCGTGAGGGGCCGTGACCGCCCCCTTTCCGCCCCCTGAGGGGCTGATTAAAGCTGCCCGGAGCGCATGCGAGAGGGGGAGGAGGGCGGTCCGAGGTGGTCACTCTTACCCCCACTGCTCTGCAGGGGCGGCGGCGCGGGCAGGGAGGCCTGAGCCGGGACGTGGGAGGCGGCCGCGTGGGCCGTGACTCGCTGTGGTCCCGGCGGCGGTCCGTCCTCACAGCGCCTGCCGGGAGTGGCCGCGCAGCCCGCCTGCCCTGGAGCTCTGGTGGGAGACAGGACAGTCTCAGTGCTCCGGGGGGCGGGCGGGGGCTTCCAGGAACCCAGAGGTGGGATGTGTGGCCGGGCAGGTCAGGGGGGCTGGCAGAGGAGGCAAAGTGGGGAGCGATTCCCTTTACCCCCAAGGGGAAAATAAAGAGAGAACCTCAGAGAGGTGTCACTTGTGACGCTTCCGTCCGGGGACCCCTTACGTGTTTCCTTCCCAGGGAACTCCCTGCTGGGGCTTCGGCGCTGGCGCTGTCGGCGCTGCGGCCTGGGTTCGATTCCCGGCCAGGGAGCTGCCCACATACCAAATAAAAGAAAAGAATAAAAGTGTTTCCTTCCGCAAGTTCAGCGAGGTGAGCGCCGGACGACTCTGGCCGCTGTCGCACCTTTCGGCCCCGGTCGGGCGGGGTGGTGAGTCCTGGCTGAGCCCGCCCAACACTGGGCTCTAGGAGGTGGTCAGCGCCGGGCCTGGGGGCGCAGTGAGCCCGGGTTTGCTCGGCTTCGGGTGGAAGTTTCAGGCGATTCCCCCCCCCGCACTTGATCACGGCTGGAGCGCGGCTGAGGAGCAGGCAGAGAGCCTCGTTCTCCGACCGCAGAGAGGGCCACCCTGTCCTCAAAGTCCTGCTTTGTGTGTCTCCTCCTCTGCCCTCTGTGAGGTGCCGGGAAGGGATCAGGTGAAGCAGGACGGAAAACATCAGTTAGAAAACTAGAAGTTTCGGCAGGTCTCCCGCAGAGGAAGCTGGGAGATGAGGCTGCGGCGGCTCCTGGCCGGTGGGTCCGCCGTCCCCGTGGGGTGCCGTCGCCTGCACGGCCGTGACGAGAGCCGCGTTGCAGCAGGACTCTGGTGAGCGGAGCTGGACGGACGTGCCGGTGGGGCAGCGCTGTGCAGGGGCCCGGGCCCGGGTGTGGCCCGGAGGGACTGGGACGCAGACCCTCCCATGTGCCGGCGGTGGGAGCGGGGCATGGACGCGGCTGAGCCCCCCGGGACTCCTGGGGCTCACGCTACCTGCGCGGGAAGGCAGCAGCACACTGACGGGCGTGGCATTAAAGGGCCGGGGTAAATCAGGAGGACAAGAGGGACTTGGACCAGGTGAGAAGTCCAACGCGTCCGCAGGACACCTCCGATGCCGGCCTGGACACTGGCAAAGGCAAGGCGGTGTCAGGTCACACGCGGAGTGGGCATCGAGGGGTCAGCTTGGGTAGGGGCTGGGGTACCGCGAGGGGCCGGCAGGGCAGGGCCAACAGGGCGGAGCGAGGAGCCGGCCGGTCGGGGGGGTGCGCCGGCCTCTACCGGTGGGCTCCGCGTCAGACACGGCGGGAGAGCGGGGCTGACCGTTTGTCCTCCAGACGGGGGGCTTCGGCCTCTGGACACTTTGCGTTGACACCTCTGGCGGGACCCAGGCATCTAGAAGAAAACAAAAGCCTCCCCAGATACTTCTGATGGCAGCCACTGCCAGGGCCGGAGTCCCTGAGCTGGGTGAGGGGGAGGTCCTGGGGGGCCATGCGCATAGAAGGTGGGGTTGGGGGCACCAGGGCGTGAGCAAGAAGGACGCGGTGACCATTCACAAGGGAGGGGACGAGATGTGACTGAGAAGCAAGAGAAACTCACCCCTTGTCACAAAGGAAACGACTAGCTAGGACAGAGGACCGGTACGTAGGTCTCAATGTTGGGGGTACTCTGAAAGTGCCGGCCGGCTTGAGGGGGAGCCGGCCTGCGCGCAGAATTACTGACACGTTTCGGCCTGGTCCCGTGTCCTTGCTGAAGCAAACAGGCGAACAAAAGGCGAGCTGTAGCTCCTGGTTCAGGACGTACATTCCTCACGCGCGTGACCGTATCATTAAGTCACCCAGTTTTCTGAACAAAAGCTGCTGGGGTGGGGACACATGTCATTTCCTGCCTTTCCCAGAGCTGGTTATTGCTGGAGGTCATTGCAGTTCGCTCTGGTTAGGAGACAGTCCAAACACACCCTCCCACTAGCTGCTGTCCCTGTTTGCTGGCCGAGGGGCGTGTGGGTGTGGGAGTGGAAGCAGAGAAACGTCAGGTCTGTGTGAAGGTGCGTACAGACACCTGCTCCGATACACGCGCCCCAAATTAGTCAGAAAGGACACGCAGACCCACCCCCAACGGTGGCCACTCTAGCTCTCGTATCCTTAGACCCCTCAAGGGAAGGTATGGCTCTAATTGTGGCCAATGCACACCCACCAGCACTCGAAAACAACAGCCACAGAAACAAAACCACCGGACCAAACTTCTTTCGAAACTCCGGCTCAAAATAAGGAGGAAGCAGCACTTCACTGAGGGCCCGCTGCGTGCCAGGCATCGTGTCGGGGGTTGGGAATAACAACAAGCAAGCACACAGTTCTGGGGGGCACCTCTGATTCTAAGGTGTGAACTGTCACGTGAGAGCTTGGGTTTGCAGTGAGAAGGGCCCGGGGACAAGCAGCACCATGAGGAGGGAAGAGCCAGGGGCGTCTGGGGGTGGTCTGCTTTACTGTCCTGGGAGAGAAGCGTTCCTGAAGCTCTCCTCTTGCCCCCCGAGAGTCGTGGAAGGCAGTGTCACAGTGGGCCCACAGAAAGAACCTGGGGCCCCGAGAGTTTCGGCGAGCTCGTGCCGGAGTCGCCAGCTCCCTCTTTGGACTCCCGTTCAGTGGACGATGCACTGTCGTACCGCGGAAGCCCAGTGCCACATGCTCTCACTATCACTTTGTTACATCACTGTGTCACTTTTTAGGATTCTCACCTAGAAAAAGTAACATACAAAACTATGCACGTGCCGTGGTTGGAAGGAGGGTGCCCAGACGAGTCACCTTTGTAGGAGGATTTTCTCCCGTTTCGATGAGCCTGTGCTTCGTTCCCCGCGTGATGTATCGGGGAATGAGACTGGGAGACAAAGTGGTGGTTCAGGTTTGGGAATCTTGATTGATACTGTTTTCCCTCTTCTCTGTTTTCCTATTTCCTCCTAATACGCCTCTCCCGTCAGTTCTGTAATTTAACAATGCTTTTTAGTTCCTTCGCTGAAACTTCAAACGAACGGGGACTTTCCGCCTGCGGCCTTTCCCTCTACCTGCCCGCACGCAGGGTCACCAACACAACAGGAAACACGGGAAGGGAGCCACTCCGGGCCGAGAATTCCGCGGGAGCGACGGCAGTGCTCGGGTCACCCGTCTTTGACCCCAGGCCCTTGCATTACCTGGCCTGCCTTTCCTTTCAGAGCATCTCTGTCTGTAATTACGTGTAATTACGCGTTTCTTAGTGTGATGACATGGTAGGTGCTTGTCCGCTGCTAAGCTGCACGAGAGCAGGACACCTGCGCGTCAGCATTGTGCCCACAGTGCCTGGCACATGGTAGATGCTCAATAAACAAACGGCCGTCAGCTAATGGGTACGAGAGCAGAATCCAGCCGTCTCAGCATGGCTTTTGGGAATAAATGACTTCCAGTGTCCAGGGCACTAGAACCCAACACCTCTCCCGCTTGTGGTTATGGTGTTAGGGATGACATCTTGAGAGGAAAACAGACTAGAAAACAGGACTAGAATAGCAGCAAAGCACATCACCTACCAAGTGACAGTCTCCAGGACGAGGAGTGTGGAATGTGCGTTTTTGTAAGAAGAGCCCCAGACAGCTCTGAATCCGGGGGTCCGAGGCCCAGCCCCCCGAGTGTTGGCTTCACTCCCAGTCCCCCCCTCTTCCAAGAGGAACCACGCTGGCGTCGTCACGTGGGTTTCATGTGAATCAGCTTTTATTCTGCACTCGTGTGGTGCGTTACAAATTCAAACATACAAGATAGCGTTACGTAGCGTCGATTAGCGTTACAGCGTGATGCGATTTCACACGATTCATGTTAGCGTTTTCCGAGTTTTTTCCTTGTTTTAAATTGGACACGTTTATTATATTCTTGAGTTTCCTTTTTACAAGAGAAGACACAAGGTATAAGGAAGACGACCACATTGGAGGAGGATCACGGTGAGGGAAACGTCACTACCATGGCCGTGAGTGAGAAAAGCCTTCCAAGGAAAAGGGCTTGCTTTCTCCCCTCCCCGAGCAAGCCGCCCGTCCCCCAAACCGGTTCTGTCTGTCCGCACGTCTACAGCACCGCTCACAAACACGGGCACCTTGCCTGTGCTCCACTGAGAAGAACTGAAAGGAGGAATGACTCAGAAAGGGACTTTCGTCACCAAGGAAAACGCCTGTCTTCCCAAAGGGACCGAGACACCAGCGGGGAAGGACTGACTCTTGGAAAACCGGACGTGACCATTCCCTAACCTACTCCTGACCAGGAGTGCCTTGTGCCAACGCTAGGATGGGACTCTCTTGTCTTTCGACTGACTCTTGGGAGGGGGCGCTCCTCCCCCACTGCTATCAGTGAGCCCTGAACAAACGTGGAAGCCAAAGTCAGCTGCGGACCTTTGGGACAGCAAAGTCAAGGGCACGCGGGGTCAGGCCTGAGGTAGGAGGGAGGAACCCTGTACTGTCCGCCTCTGGGCCCTTTTCTGAGGGGGATACCGAGGCAGCTTGCCGGTCACGGTTCCGGCACCGCCGGCTCCTCCCCTGGCACCTCACCACCCACCACGGCTCAGTAGACCCAAGGAATGCGAGGAGTAAAGCTAGGAGGAGGCGGGGAGAGGGCTGGGCTGCGGCTAAGTCCCCAGACGCACGTCACGCCACGTCACGTCACGCGGGGAGGAGCTGCAGAGGCACACACAGGGGCGAAGACCACGCGTCTCCGCCCGCTGCTTAGCATCGTTTCTGGGGGGGACACAAAAGCGGTCGGTCGCTCAGCGATTTCTGATCTTCGGACATTAAGGCGATGAAGAGGAAACCATTTAAGCTTTTGCGTGATGGGGCTCCGGAGTGCTCCTGTCAGATGGACGTTAAACTATCTCAAAATGCATTGTTAGAAAACGAAAGTTAATTTCTTCTACGTATGATACAGTATTTACATTCCATGGCGTCCAGGAGGGCGACGGGGGCGGCGGGGACCCAGCCATGGTGCGAGACGGGGTCAGATCGGGGGCGGCGAGCGGGCTGGCGCCTGCTCTGCATTGCTCTGCACTGTCAGGAATCCAGGTTTTTAACAACAACAACAACAAAAGGATTTGTTGGGAGGTGGGGGCGGGGGGAGGTTGGTTTCAAATCTGCAGAAGCTAAGGGCACATCCAAGGCAACGCCCCACGCTCCATGGAGACTCAGCGTTTGAACTCCCTACTGGGAAGCACGTCCGAAAGTGGTGCCCTGGCGGGGCAGGGGCCTTCCGGCCCATGTCGCAGGCCTTGCTTCAAGCTGCCCTTCGGGTGAGTTCCTCTTCAGGCTGGCGAAGACCTCTACCGCCTGCCCCAGGTTACGTACGGTCAGCAACTTAAGTCCCTGCCACCCGAGAAGTCTCAACCCTGGAGACAGGGCCGGCCTGGGCGTGAGGACACTCCATTCTAGTCCCAGCAGGACGCACAACGTCCGGATCTCTGCCACCCACCCCGCACCCCACCACGGGAGGAGGACTCCACTCTGTGGTCCCCCCACCCCTCCACCTTGTCGTGAGACTCAGAAGTTCCGAGAACCAAGCACTTGCTTTTGAGGGAAAGGACATCCTGAGAGAATCCCGGTCACCGTACTTTTTGCCGAGCCTAATTACTGAAAAACGTGAGGAGGACACATTCTGAAGGCCCTTTGCCCTATGAACCAACACTATCAGCATCGGAGCTACTTGAGAAGACGCGAGAGCATTTCTGCACAGACGGAGGCCGGTTTAACCCTTCAAACCTCACGATTTCTGACCATCGACCCACGCGTGGCTGTTGCCTCCGGGCTGCGGGGGAGGGGGCGCAGTCATCTCAACGTCTCCCCTCGTCCTGGTACCCGCAAGAGCGTTTGGGATCAGCGGGGATGTGTTCTGTCTGGTACCGAACTGGGAGCCCCCAAAGCTCTTTTCAGAGAAGTCATCTCGTTTCGTAAACCCCCTCCTACCTCCTAAACCTGACGGGCCACGTGCTTCATCACCATGGAGTCTCAGGCTGCCGTCTCCCCCTCCCGAGCGGGAGGGGTGGCAGCACCAAACGCTCCTTCTCCTGCAAACCCTGCCGACTCCATCCTCCTTCTGCTTCTTGGCTTACGCACTGCCATCTGGACCTGGAGCTCAGTCAAAGACCCGAGAAGAAAGAGGGGATCAGGAGAAAAGATGGCGGTGATGGACACGGAAGGCTTCACAAGAGCGCAATATTCTTCGGCGGAGGTGGGGCGTGAGAGCAACTCTCTGGGGAAGCCCAGTAGAAAGAGGCCAATTTCAGGTCATCAGCAAATACAATTCGGCACAAAACACAATTTTCATGGATTAAAATCGGCAACTGGATATTGGCAGTTAGGCTAATTTCTTCAGTTTGTATTAGACATGCACGTACAAGGTTACATTGTTATATATAGACTTGTGGAGGTCTTTCCCTCCTTTCCCCCCCTTTAAAAAAAAAAAAAGAATTTCTAGTGCCTTGCAAAGGAGCAAAATCCTCATCGCTAAGTACTGATCTGCAGCTGTGGTCATGGGGGGTGTTCTTGGTGGGGTTGGTTTTGTACGAAATTTCCTTCTACAACTAAAATGAGGTTTTGAGTCCACGCCTGTCTGTCACCTCTGTCCCCGCCACGTCCCCGCCCAGCCCGGCCCGGGTGAGCGGCGAGGAGCACAGGACTAGTACTCGCTCAGGCAGTGCCACTTGGCCACGGGCTTGCGCGGGCTCTCGCAGACCTCTCTCCAGTGTTCGGCCCCGCTGGCTGTGACGCTGTGTGCCCCCAGGATCAGTCGCCCCACCACTTCGTTCTTGGTGGTGCGGTCAAAGTCGATGACGAGGAACTCGATGCTGATGTCAGGCAGGAGGTCGGTGGGGATGTCGTAGATGAAGGACTCATTGAAGACGGGGTCCAAAGTGCACTTCTTCACGTGGGTTTTCTTCTTGGCGATGCGCTTTCTGCCGTAGTAGACGTTCACCTTGACATAAGGGTCTGGGCCCCCAGAGAGATAAGAGAAAGGGAGACAGGCCTATGACACGGTCCTCTCCGACAAGAAGGAGGGGGTCTGTGGTCTGCCCCTCTCTTGGCGGCCACCCCCAGGTGGTCGTAGGTGGTGCACACTGACTGAGTCCGCCCGTCTGGACAGGGCAGGGGCTCAGGAGACCCAGTGGGAAGCGAGCATAACAGCTTCCTCGCGTCAGGTCTGCAGACACCTCGTGACACCAGCAGGCACTTTCAGGGTGGCAGAGACTAAGGGTGCCTGCAGTCCTTTTCAGAAGGGTCACCTGGGGCAAGGGGTCTGCAACTGGCCCGATAACCTTGCCCCTTGCCGAAGGTAAAGACCCCAGCTGCTCACCCCAAGCTCCTCCCCAGCCCGCAAAATCCATACCCAGGTATCCGCCAGGCAGAGAGGTGGGGGACAGGGGGCGGAGTGAAAGGAGGAAGGAGGCCTGAGACGCGGGGCCGCGGGCAGGAGGCGGGTGGGGGTTGGGGGGTTTGGCGGGACGGTTAGAAATAGGTCGAAGTAAATAGCTGCTACCTGAGAGACCGGTGATATCCATCTTCGGCAGGTGTCTGGCTTTGAGGACCACCACTGTCATTCTCTGTGCCACGGGCTGATATGACAGGGACACCTGGAGCTCCCCTCTGCTAATGCACTTCTGGGAAGGAGAAAGCGACAGGTGAGCAGCCGGCCGAGGGCCTGGCGCGGACAGTGGGGCACAGCGGAGAGGCTGCCGACGGGGGCGGGGGCGGGGGTTGCATGGGTGGGGGAAGGGAACGTTCTAGTGATAACCGTGATACTAAGTAGGACCGTCTGCGCAGACGGGCCGCACTGCCTGGCCCGGATCGGTCCTGCTGCCTGTCACCTGCATGACCCGACACCCGGTACTTGACATCTCTCTGCTTCAGTTTCCTCATCTATAGAACGGGGGTGAAACAGCAGGTATAACGCTCAGGATTATTCAAACAGAAGGTGACGTAATGAACCTGCGTAAAAGGCCGCAGAGCCGGGCGCGAGGGAGGTGCGCTCTCTCCGAGGCTCTGGGACAACCGCGCCTGGAGGACGGGTGGCAGGAGGCGGGAACCTGGGTCTGAACTTTGCCGCTTACTCCCGAGCACGCCCCCGACCCTGACCCCTCTGGGGCCTGTCCCGCCAGTCCCCAAGGCAAGTGTCCACCTCAGTGTCTTCTCCAGCCAGTCGGCTTCTCTCCGATGCCCATCTCCTTGTCTTCCTGCCTCTGAATTTCATTCCAGGCCCTCATGGGCTTGGAAAACGAGCAGGAAGCCCAAAGCAAACAGATTTGGCCCCTCACTCCGTGCGTGGGCCGGGGCCCGGAGCCGACAGGAGCTCACCACGCAGGTGGGACAGAGATGGGAGCGCACGTGAATGTGCCCGAGAAGCCAGAAGCCTGTCCCCGTGCTGCCGGGGCCGGGGAGGGGCTCCAGGGGGGCTGTGCCAGCGGACCTGTGGGCTGAGTTTCTACACCAGGGCAGTAGGGGACCGGGAGGCCACGAGGGGCAGGAGGTCACGGCCGGCGGGGCGGTGGGGATGACGGGTACAAGGGTCCTAAAAGGGTCTGCTGTGCTTGGAGAACGGTGAGGTGGGTGTGTGCCTGATGTTGGGGTGCCGGCAGGAGGGGTGGGCGAGGTGAGGGTCCAGGGCTGTGGTGATGGTGGTGGTGGGGCACACAGGGACAAAACAGCAAGAGTCAGCCCCAGGCAAAGGGAGGTCTGTAGGCCGAGGAGCGACTCTTGTGGCTGTCGTTAGCGTCTTACTATTCTAGGGAAAGTCAGAGAATGAACCGAAGGGGAAAAGGACCAAAGTCAGAAAGCTCAGCGGAGGGGCTCGGGGACAAACGAGGAGGCCTGGGAGCAGGGCTGTCACAGAGGCGAGGGGTGGACGGGGGCGGGACGCGTCTCAGGAGGAACTGCCAGGCTTTTCTGGGCCCCGGTGGCGGCCACCTGGGACCGGGGGGAGGGGAGAGACTCTCTCTCAAGTTTCTAGCGTAGGAGGCGGGGCTGAGGCTGGGATAGGGAAACGGGGGAGGTAGAGTTTGAGGCATCTGGGGTCTAATAAGTTACATTTGGGGCAAAAATCATTCCCCCAACTACCAGATCTTGTTCCTTATATTCCTCCTAGCTCCAACCTCAATGCCTTCTTAGATGGAGCAAAAATAAGGTGCTTGTCACCACCCGCATTCCGCGCCCACCAAAATGACGCGTTGTGCACGTACTACGTGCCGGGCACTCTGCCAGCAGCGGGGGCTGGGGAGAGCCAGCGAGGAACAGCAGTGAGGGATTTAAGGAGCTTATCGGTGAGAGACAAGGAGCCAAAGCTGATGGCCTGTGCACTTAGGTCACGACGAATAAGCCTCAGGTCACCTCAGGGGATGAAGCTAGCAGAGGGGCCCCCCGCTGGCTCTCGTAGGGCGCAGAACACGACTGACTAAAATGTCAACTTAGCCTTTTAGCTCTTGAAATGGAAGTACAAGAGAATGACTCGACTTTCCAAACAGGAAAGAAAGGTTTTCATGGCTTTGCGCTTCCGCGTGAGACCGGAGCCCCTCGGTTTTGTCCCCGTACCCCCACCAGGTGTGTCCACGGGAAGGACCTCAGCCAGTTCAGTGCCAACCAGCCTCCTGCCCAGCTGCTCCCTTTTGACACGAATCAGAACAAAACCAGGGGACACAGGCCGAGTTTCACTATGGGCCACAGCAAGTGGCACCGGGGAAGTACCCCCCTGGGATGGACAACCAGACGCCTTCCAGACATCGGGAACCGAGCCCTCCCCGCAGGGAGCCGCCAGCGCGTGGGTGGACTCACATTTCAGTGCGTGAAAATGCAACCCCGCGAACATGTAGGTCCTCGGTCCCAGCAGCCACAATCCCGAGCACGATGACATGCTGAGCAGATTCGATCCCTATTTCTGGGGCCAGCCTTGCATACCGGTGTCCAAATATTAAAGAGGCAACCTTTCCACATAACTCTGACTTTACACAGAAGGGGGACAGCTGGGGCAAGCGGGGGGCCTGGACGTAAAGACAGAGTTTTACCTGTGACAATAACCTGGGCCACAGCATCAGGGTTTAGGCTCCCGATGATGTATTTGGGCGTTTCCGGTTACCTTTGCAATACTTTCCCCGCCTGAAGTCATTCCTCGGGCACCTGTCCTGCACCTGCGTGTGCACGCGGGCACGAAGCCTGTCCCCATTCCGCACCCGAACGCAGCCCAGAGCCCCGGCCCGGCCCTCAGCCCGCCCCCGCCTTCCCTCCCCACCAGTCCCCCTCCACGACGCGCCCTTTCCCAGGGGCTCTTTGTCCAGGGCTGGGAGCCAGCTGTTTCCCAGCCCCTCGCCTTCGGGGCAAAGACCCTGCTGGGGGGCAGGCCAGCAGAAGGCCAAGACGCAGCAAGGGTGTTAGCTGTGCCCGACAGAGCCGGGGGCCTGGGCCTCCCCCTGCGGACAAGGGACAGGGCTGGGGGGCACACGGAGGTGGGGGAGCAGTCCACACCCTCACTAGCAGAGCCCCTTCCGCAGGGACGTGCTGGCCTCAGAGCCGGTGCAGGAGGGGGGCGCACGCACCCTCAGTAAACCTTCCTTGGGGCTGCAAGTCCTAAGGGCCCCCCCCATAAATCACAATCCTGGGAAAACAGGAGAAACAAAACCCTTCATGTTCAGCCAGTCCCGCCCAGGCCTCCCCGAGACGCCCCTGCATTGTCCCTACAAACCCGCCATCCTCCCTCTGTCATTTCAATCCCTCCCGCAGCTCGGATGACCTCTAAGGTCCTTGGTGAGTCTGAGAGCTTAAGAAGCCCCTGGTTCCCATGACGTCATCCCAGGTCACCCACCGCGGATCTGGCTGTGGAAAGACAGCAACGGCCTGGGGGGATTCGGAGAAGCCTGGTCACTCCCTGGGGCAGCGGTTCTCAACCTGCGGGTCGCGACCCCTTGGGGTCTTAGGAACAGAGACCCCGGTCCTCTATCCGTCAGCAGGCGGGTCCACCCGCGGGCAGATACGGCCACATGCGGGCACCCGGCGTGACGACATCGTCGTGCCAACCCCGTCACACACGCCCTGTCACACACGCCCTGTCACACACGACCCGTACAAATACAGGTGTGTGTGACGGGGTCGGCGCCCTTACAGGTACAGGTGTGTGTGCAGGTGTGTGTGACGGGGTCGGCGCCCTTACAGGTACAGGTGTGTGTGACGGGGTCGGCGCCCTTACAGGTGCAGGTGTGTGTGCAGGTGTGTGTGACGGGGTCGGCGCCCTTACAGGTACAGGTGTGTGTGCAGGTGTGTGTGACGGGGTCGGCGCCCTTACAGGTACAGGTGTGTGTGCAGGTGTGTGTGACGGGGTCGGCGCCCTTACAGGTACAGGTGTGTGTGCAGGTGTGTGTGA
>PVJL010011146.1:0-44596 GCA_004026885.1 Lyroderma lyra
GCTCCTCACCCCCCACCCCCTCCAGTCTTCATCTGAAAGCCAGCCATCTATGAGCACTAGTGTGAGGAAGGAACTCTGCCAGCCATGGTACCTGGGAGAGTTCACAACACACTTGACTTTAATTCATGTGCACGATAATCCTGTGGGTTCAGGGGCCATAAACGTTGCTCTGGTTTTTCTTGTACTTCAAAGGAAGCAATTTAATGGCCATGAATTGCAATCTCCCGATTATACTGTAACTATGAAACCCAACTGTTCTAGTATGATTTCTAGCCTGGCTCCTTCTCCAAAGCAACTTCAAGGAAAGAATTTCAACCAAGTAACCTTTCCAGGCTCTCATCCAGCTGCCTCATGCGGGAGACACTCCCTTTAGGGGTCCAAGAACACGTGTGCACAGCACGGGCTGGGCGGGGGCTGGGCCCTCGAACACGGCGGACCATGGAGTTGAGGAGGTGGGGGACTACCCATCAGAGGAGGAGCAAAGCAGCACTGTTCCCTGGGGAGGCCCTGGCGATGACAGGTGGTACCAGAAATCAAAGATTAGGGCAATAATTAAAACATTCAAAGGGAGGAGAGATGCCTGAAGAGTGTGAGAAGAGCAAGGAAAGAAAGGCTTCATAAATGTGAGCTCTTCCTACCTTTTTCACCATTTCTTAGCTAGCCTGAGAGGTCGGGTCTAGAACATTCCCAGGGCCCCAAGACTCGATGGATAAAGCATAAACCTTTCTCACAGCAGTAAAGCAAATGCTTAGGGCTGGGAAGCAATCACACATGGTAGAGAGAACACTACACTTGGAACTGGATTTAAATCCGGGTTTCTCAACCGACCAGCTGTCTGACCTTGGACAACTGTGGTTGGCGCATCTAAAACCGGGGTAATCACCCATCTCTGTGAGGGGCGCCCGTGAAGCTGAAATCAGAAGACGTGAGAACAGGAGGTCACGTCGCATCTCAATGGCACAGAGCCAGCCGGGCAGGCTCAGTTCTCTGCAAACAGCCAACATGGCCGTGGTTTATGGATATAAAGAGGCACCTTTAATGATATTACAAAAGTAGGCATTCTGCTTCCCACAGAATTCTTTCACAGAGAATTCCATGAAAACTCCAAAGCTAGGAGAGTGCATCGAACCCCCAGTCCTGTCGTTCATGACCGGTCCTGACGTCGGCCCCCGAGCCGGGTCTCTGTGCCATCCTCCCAGAGCTGGCCTCCATGCTGGTGGTGGTTCCCAAGCTCTCTGAGTGGGGTTCATGCCCTCTAAAGTCCACTCCCTATACAGAGACTGAAGGAACGAGAGAGAAGGCGGGTTCGGAGCGTACACTGGGGAGTCAATGTTCTAAGATGGGTTTAAAAAATAAGACTGTGCTTTTGATGATGGCATTAAAAGCACAAACAGGCTCGGATTGCTAAAAAGAACTCTCGATATATAAGCAATGGTCCCCTGAGGTAAATTTTGAAATTGTTGGGGTAAAACTACCCTTTGTAGGAAAGACACGTCTTGCCATTCTACCTGCTAAGTGATGGAAAGGGAGGGGCGCGGCGAGGAGGGGGTGTCACTGCAGGTGGGGCTGGGGCAGAAGGGAGAGGGCTGTGTGGAGGGACACGCAGGACCGCTGAGAGGACCCCACCGTACCTCTTCCTACCTGAGCCCGCTCCCCCACTCCCAGGGGCAAGGGGGCAGGGGACTTGCTAATCAGTGGCTAGAACATTCCAGGTGCGGACCTAAGCGTTCTAGAGATCTGCTGTGAAACACTGCGCCTCTGGAGAACAATACGGCATTGTGACTTAAATATCTGTTAGGAGGCAGGTCTCGTGTTGTGTGTTCCCAGCACAATAATTTTTTTTTAAAAAAAGAATGGACAGAAAGGCAGACAAGTAAGACTAGAACTACACTCCAGGGCCACGTGTACTCGGAGGTGAGAGAGGGGATTCAATTCATTAGAAAAGAACCAAACTGAAATTGTGAAAAATGAGTAACCAGTCAGTGAACTAGTTATTCCCCATGGACAAGAGGGTGATTTTGTAGTACACATGTGCGCAAACACACACACACACACACACACACACACACACACAGTGTAAGCCCTGGTCCCTGCCATGACTTACAACAAGGTGATGACAGAGCTCACCACACAGTGATAAACAGGGCTGACAACAAAGTGACACCGCGGAGTGACTGCTGTTCTGGAGCGAGTACGAACGGCACTGCAGCTGTGACAATAATGGAGTCCCTTCCCTTCTCTCGGCCTTTCCTGACGTGTAAACAGGGCAGGGGAGGGAGGTGTCCCAGCGTCAGCGGGAGGGCGGAGACCAGGCCTCAGCACACGCACGCGGGGCCTGCGCTGGGAGACGTCGGCTTGCTTGCGTGTGTGATGTCTAAGGGACCTGTCTGTGTTCTGTAACTCCCCAGAAATGAGAACTGGGGGGCTCCGTGAACGCCCCTCTCCTCGGGGGAGGGCTGGCTCCGGTGAGCTTCTGGGCGGGAAGCTGCCCTCCGCCTCCCCTCCCTCCCATTATTATCTCCCTGCTGGGAAGTCTACTGGGATCCAGGAGGGTGCAGGGGCCCTGTGAGTGCCATTTTTCACATTTTGAGAAGTAAATACTAGGAGCTCTGGCGACGACAGCGCTCGGGGAGTAGCTGCACCTCTGAAGTTTTCCTTTCCCTTCTCTCGCAGCCCGGGGAGCGAGCTGTCTAATGAGGAGCTGGGACACGGGGAAACAAAGCAGCAGTGTTCGCACACACAAAGCCAGGTGCTGCCAGCTTTCTGGGGTGCTTTCCTTATGAATGCCAGAGTTGTTTGTTTTGAAAATAAGAGACTCTCCTTTGCCCTCAGCATCCCTGTTAAGAAATTAAACCGCAGGATGGATCCTGCTCAGGCCTGCAGATGTGGGCAAGTCCTCCGAGACACAGCTGTACCTTTTCCAGCTGAGATGGTGGAGTAGTGGAGAGGCGTTTAGACTCTGGAGTCAGAAACCCAAGTTCAAGTACCAGCTGGGGCATGTGCTGGCAGTGTCACCTTGGGAAGTCATTTAGTCTCAGTTTCCTCTCCTTAGCTGAAAACTAAGGGAAATAGGGTTGCTGTGCAATGCCTGAGGCCTACACAGTCAACACTAAATGTTACTATGTAAAACAGTGGCAAAACTAGCAATAAATCTGCAGGAATGTGTGACCTTGGGCTGCATTGTGATATGACACTCAAAGTGACCTTGGGCTGCAATGTGATGTGACACTGTACAGAAGGACTGAGCACTCAGTAACAGAGCAACTCATCTGATCCCCCAATGAGTCCACGCAGGGACAGCAATACAAGCAATACAGACCACTGGTATTGGCTATCACAGGCTGGATGAACTGCTCACTGGACGACAGAATGTCACAAGACACTAGTCTCGAGCACTTGCCTACTTTTCCATCCACCATTGGTAGCTCTAGGGAAGAGACGTTCCTCATTTGTTTGTGTTTGTTTTGCTTTCCTGAGGGGGCAAGCACCGGAATGGAGACCCCTGAGCCCACAGTGTGTGAGAAGCTGTTGAAAACCCCACAGTGTGAACAAGGGCCCACGTGTGTTTTCCAAGTACCCTCCTCCGCACCGTGAAAGCCCGCATCTGACGGCCCACTTCATACCGAGCGTATGAGATGACGAGTAAGGCGTCGAGTTCGCCCGTGAGGGTCTTCACCCCTCGCGTTTGCCCCTATGATTGTCCAACACAACCTGAAGCGGTTCTCTGGTTTAGACAACAGGTGGCACTGCCATTTCTGCATTGTCCCTGGCAAGAAACTGGCAGTTTGTCACGTCCCCTCCCAGGAGGCACCAGCAGTTTTTGTCATCGCCTCTATCCGTAGCACGTACTTACGTTCCCACGCGGTAATCGCAAACACAAGTCAGGAAACACGGGGATTGGTGGAAAGGCAGTTTGACCGGCACCACCCCCTCCCCACAATCCGTCTATATGGGGGCGTCATTTCCTTCAAGGAAACACTGCAGCAGGGGAAACACAGTTGTTCCCCTGGAACAATCGGTAGGTTGTTCTGATCTCTGATTGCCACATATATGTATTATCTATCTCCCACCCACCCCAACACATGCAAGGAAAGGGCAACATGACAGGGTCCTGGGGCACATTCTAGGTCAAGGATCGAGAAATCTAGGACCTGAGAAGTCAGCTGTGTTTTTACATTCACATCAAGGAAGCAAACACGCCACCGTCGTCCGTGTTCTGCACCAGGAGCGCCCGCCTCATGCCAGGAAGGAGCTGGCAGCCACAGGAATTTCATTCCCACAAGGTAAATGCAGAATTCAGGACTGACTTCAAATGTGCCAAGAAGACGGATTACGCTTCACGGGCTTTTTGTGTGTGCTTTAAATACAAGAAAATTGCCACGTCAAGAATCTCTCATTCGACACCCAGAGCTCAATGTGTGATTCACGTACATAATTCTATTATGGAGCAGCAGTTACTACAAGGTTTCTACACTCTAATATAACAGTTACTGGTTTCATATGTGTGGGTTGTCTTCTTTTTTTCCACTAGGACGATTTAATAATGGGAATCGCAGCACTGCAGCAAGGCTGAGGTCAAAATGGCCGAGGGGCAAGTCACAAACCCAGAGGGACGTGCCCGGTATGAGATTGCTGGGCATGTTTAGCTGCACAAGTACTCAAAATATATTTGTGGAAAAGTGGATGAGTGGGCTTGAGGAAAATTACACTGAAAACCATAGGTTGTACAAAAAGAGAGGAGGTGCTTTTCCTGTACTGCCTCTGTTATACGGCTTAAAAGACCCATGCACCTGCTTTCTGAGATGGAAAATTCTACCCAAGAGCCCTTCTGGTGTACAGTTTATAGTATCTTACTACTATTATCTTATACATAGAAAAAAAAAAGGAAAATACAGAAAATGTCAAACTACAATACCAAGAATTCAAGGAAGAGAAATTTGGCTTTTGTGAGCAATTTTGTAACTCAGAGAAGGTATGTATCCTAAGCAACAAACTGCAGAGTGCAGCTGGGGTGACCTCCTGGTGACCAGAAAACATTGCTTTTGCGCTTTTTGGAGGACCTGGGATTTCATGAAACAGCATGAACTTTACACCAAGAAACCTGGGCTTACTCCTGACTCTACCATTTACTAGCTGGTTAATGATACTAGAGCAAATAAGGCTATCATGAATATTCTAAGAGGATTATTTACTATAGTGGACGTTCAATAAAAGCCAGTTTCAGGCCTTGTGGACTTCAGTGGATTGCTTATAATTTCCCATTAGAATGCCCTTGAGGTTAGACAGAATCTGGCCACATTACTATACACTGAACACGAGAGAAGATCCCCTACTTCGCAATTGGAGGAGAGTTTCCTTCAGGTGCAGCAGCGATGCATGAGCGTTCCTGCTAAAACAAATGACCAGCATTCTGAAAGACAAGATCCGGAAGCCCAAGCCACCAACCTGCCAACGGGCCATCCTGAGCTGCTCATGGCCAGGCTGACCCTGCCTGTCCACTGGCAGACACAGATGAGACACAGAAGAGCACTGACACGGGGTCTGTACAGTACAAGGGGCAGGGAACATCATGTGGAAGCTCTGGCATAAAAGCACACGTTGGAGGACATTTCAGCACAGGAAATGGAAGCAATCTGTCCCCGTGAGCTGCAAGAAGGCAGCGCCTCCGTGGCAAAGGGGCGGGACGGGCTGTGCTGAGGGCGGAGCGAGGCCGCACAGTGATAGGAGGAAACTGAAAGGACCTTCACAAAAATGACCTTAACAGAAATGAACAATATCCTGAGAAGAAACTGTGAGAAAACAGTTAGCCAGGGGGTGGCCATTCAGGGCCATCCTGCTAGATGGGCTAACCCCATCTTTTCACGCCATCTTTGTAAATAGCTACGAACCCGCTACATGTGCATTTTATTACTATGACTTTTCCACTTAACACAGTGACACTATTTTTCCAAACAAAGTTTTTTTCCCTTTGTTTACATAGCATACAGAATACCAGATATCAGTCAGAATATGAACATTTTTAAAGCTTTGATACCTATCTTTAATTTACTATCCAAAGGGTATAAAGGGTGTATCAGCAAGGTATAAGATGACTGGTACCTCCATGATTAATTATTTGTTTTTAATCTTGAAAGAATTTCAAACTTAGAGAAAAGTTGCAAGAGTTGCAAGAAGAGTAAATTTGGTTTTTTGGAGCCATTTGAGACTTAATTGCCCCATCCTCTTGAGTATTTCCTATACACAACGACACTGTCCTAAAGCATAACCAACAAAATTAGCAAATGAACACTACGTCAGTGCCATCTTATCCTGACTCTTTTTAAGGCTTGCCAGTCGTTTCACGATGACTCTCACAGCAAATGCATCCAGTTCAAAGCCTATGTTTCCTTCACTTTCATGACTGTGACACTTTTGAAGATTAGAGGCCAGATCCTTTGTACAATGTCCCTCAATTTGAATTTCCTTTATGTTTCCTCATAATTAGATTCAGGTTATGCACCTTTGGCAGGAATATCACTGTAATAATGCCATGTTCTAATAACAACGACAATAATAATAATGCTATGTTCTTTGCATTCCATCCTATCAGGTGGGACATAATTTCAGTCGGTTGTCTTATTGATGTTGTTAGCTTTGATCACCTGGTTAAGGTGGTGTCTGCCAGGTGTCTCCACTGTGAAGTTACTCATTTTCCCTTTGCAATTAATAATAATAAATTCTTGAAGGTGAGGGGAGTTCCTCTGAGAACATGCAACTATCCCATTTCCTGAAGAAAGCAGTAATTTCTTCAATGTGGACACATGAATTTCTACTTTTGTCCATGAGTTTAAATCTTTTGCTATTATTATTTTGATGCTCAAGTTGCCCCAGATTTGGCTAGTGGGAGCCCCTTCAAGTTAGCGCCTATATCCTTTTGCTATACCCCCCCCTCCATCTTTGAGCCCTCTTTACTTTATGAAACAACAAGAGATATTCCAGGTTCATCTATTTTCTCTGTTCCAGCCCTAGAATCAAGTCATTTCTCCAAGAAGCACTTTTAAATGGAAGTTGTTTTTACAAATTGTGGTGTAGGATGAGGTGTGTACTGTGAACCAATGTTCCCAGGGTCTCTCAGTGGACGGAGCTAGGAGGTATATGTGGGCACAACACACACACACAAATTTACACCTATGTTTAACTCCATACATCTCTCTCCTCCTCTGTTAACTATCTTGAGTTCACACCAGTATCTCCAATAAACAGAATTCATTCCAGTTTCCTTCCTTTCCAAAACAAGTCATGTCCTCGTGCTCTCCCTCTGCCCTGCACCAAATGGAACTGTGCAGGTTCCATAATCCAACGGAGCTTCCCCTGAGCTCCCACACTCAGCTCTGGACCACTGGGGGTCCTCCTCTCTCCCAGGTCCCTTTCCCAACTAAGGCACCTAATTTGCTCTGCCTCATCTAATGACTTTCGGACTGAACTGTAGAGAAACAGTAAGAACACAAGACATGATCAATTTCACATCTGAGTTTGAACATATCAAGTTTGGACATTAGATTTCTGTGTAATAACTGTTTCATGCACTTTGCCTATTTAGCTACATAGATCTTTTGTCGTCTTATTGACGAGTTAATGATTACTACTTTTACCACAAGGTATTAATACACTGGCTAAAGTTTTGCAAACTTTGGCTTCATTTCCCAATGTCTTCTTTGGTTCTTAATTTCTTGTATTTTGTCAATAGGGACTTTTATGTTGTTGACTTAGAAGATCTGAACCCCTTAGTTCTCTTCTGCTGCCTCACTTTTTCTGAGCTTTTGGCATTTCTGTTATTCCCTACTTCAGGGGTGCTTTTGCCCCAGCAGACATTTGGAAATTGTTGTGAATGGGGGAGGAAATGCAAATAGCTTCTAGTGGGTAGAAAACATCCCACAACACACAGTACAGACCCCACAACAAAATGACTTTGTCACCAGTGCCAAGGTGGAAAAACCCACTCCGTACTCTGTCACTGCCTCACAGGTAGTCTTTTGATTTCTTCCAAAATAAGATATCAGAGAAGAAAGGCTGAAAAATAAAGTATCTTTAATGTAGATGATGGCTTTCTTCAAATGCTAGGTTTGATTTGCAAATGTTGGTCATAGAGAATCTTCCATAATCCAGTCATTGGCAAAAAAAAAAAAAAAAGAAAGAAAGAAAGAAAAAGCTGCCATTATTATTTCCACAGAAGATTCTCTTAGCTGAGATCTTGACATAAAGATACTCACTTGTTCCATAAAGTCTTGCATTTATATTTATTATGTTGTCAAGAAATCACATCTGGATTATCTGGGTACATTTGCTATATCTTAAATGCCAACGAAAAAGGAAATCAGTAAATATTTTAATTTTTTTCAAGTCCTATAATGTACCAAGGTACCTACTAAAAAATACTAATAAATACTATTTTTAAATATATATATTTAAAATATATACCAGGATTAAAATACTAATACATATATATTTTTTTAAAAATATAGAACAGTATTAAAAATAAAACCTTTGCTTTCTTGGCATTCAGGTCTTAGAAAGAAAATGTTTATATAGCAGAATAACATGAAGAAATATAACAAGAGTCAATGATACCTCAGTAAAGCCGATGGGGGGAGAAATTTAACAAGAGATATATTAGAAAGAAAGGAGATTTTAAAACCTGTTTCTCTTCACATGCACAGCACGCATCTTCTTGCTTACAGAACTGTTACTGGCCTGCCACAACAGTTTACTATCATTTTCACAAGTACTCCAGCCTTAGAACCAAGGGATTCCACAAGCTCCTCTATCCAATCAGAGCAATGTCTTTGCCCCAGATCCATCTGAACATAATCCAAAGCCACTGACAGATGTGACACCCACTTTGCGCCACCTCTGCACCGGAATATAGCAGAGCACTCAATCCAATAAGACTTACCTAGCGGCTGATAGCCCAACAAAAATCCATGCTGGGTCCCTTTTTTTCAGAACAACATCTTTTAAGCAGATAAAAAGTATTCTCAGAAACTGATTTTCAGCGAGAAACTACTAAATTCCTTAGGGAAGGCTTCTTGGATCCCTTAATGAGCTACAGGAACTTAACATGACGCAGAGAACGCTTCCTGGACTTTCCGTTTCGAAAGCCTACACATTCCGTAAGTTCTGCTTCCCCTCCTGCAAGCACTAAACCCACCCTTGGGTTCAAATTTTTAACCACTCCATTTTAAATGCTTTTGAATCTTTCCCGACTCATTACAAGGAAGTAGGCTGACAGAGTAATCATTATTAAACCATAGCAACATTAATAATAACAACAGGCATGATAGTAGCTAATATTTATGGAATTTAGGGCTTACTCTTAATATTTGCTTGATACTATTCTAAATGCTTTACATGTGTTAACTCAATCCTACAACAACCTACAAAGTAGCTACTAATACTAGAATTAATTATAATTTGATGATATTATAAATATTATCAGTTAATATTATATAATAAATATTGTAATTAATTACAATGGTAGTACTATTGTAATTAGCTCCATTTTATAGATGAAAAAAAATAAAGCTCAGGGGTTTAAATAATTTTTTCTAGGTCAGAACCTAGATTGAAGTCAGGACGCCTGATCATAAAACGCACGCTGCTAACACTACTCTGCCTCTCATTTCTACCCCCTCAAAGTACAGTGGTTTCTCTCTCAGGTTCTTTAAGTTATGTGCTAAAAGGAGCATTACTTTCTAACAGGGAAAAAACTTTGTTCAACTTTCATATTTGATTGAATCCAACATCAAATATTCATCATGTGAAACCCATACCCATTTTTACAAGGCCCGAGGTAGGAGCCCGTACCTGACTCACATTTACACAGCTGTCAGCACAAATCTTTATAGGTCTGTCTAGGTCAATGGCAAATTTGACTGCAAAAGAGGAGCTAAAGAGAACATCATTTGCTGTGTTGAAGATGACAGGTCACCATTCTCAATGCCAATGGCAGAAACGTGACTCTCACAAGGTAGTCACCAAATCACCTGAGACAAAGAAAAAGTGGAGGGCCTCTCTCCAACCTCAGACAAAAGCTCATCTCTGTCACCTCCTCTCGTCACATCGGATGAGGACCACGAGGATGCTTCGGCTGCCCCTGCTGCCCCCAGAAGAGGTCAGGGGACACAGAGGAGCTTTTGAGCCTCCTAACACAGGCGCTGAATTCCACTGTCATTCTGTGGTGAGAAGCGCTCAGAGGTCCTCTTCTGGGGGGGGGGCCTGCCTACACTGCCCCCACCCCGGGCCCTGCCTGGTCAGGTCACGGTGGAGGGTGAGTGTGAGCAAGTTGCACACTCAGAGGGACTGGGCCCGCAGATGTGGGTTTCTCCAACCACAGACACCCAGTCTGGCGCACCAGCCACCCCACCCATCAGGATCTGTCACGTAGGTATGCAGAAAGAGAGCCGTGTAGGAGACGCTTCTCGGAAGGCAGAAAACTCACTTATCAATCATATTATTGATTAGCCCCCACACTCCCTGCTGTAAGTAATTAATCACTCTATTGATGAGAAGCCATCTCGGCTTTCCAACTCTGCTGCTTCCTCAGTAATACAGGTGAAAATTTCACAGACCGAGTGTTTTGTTGGTATATTTTTTAGCAAATCTAAACTCACTCAAATGGAAAATGTAAAAATACAACGGCACATCTCGGGGTGACACTGAGCATCAGACAACAGCACCTCATTTTGTAAGCACCAGATTGCTCCGCTGTTCTGCCTGAGCCCTCCCTGAAGACCTGGCTCCTAGAGAGAACCCAAGGCTGTTGCATAATTAGGGTTTCCTCTCCTAGGCCTTAAATGACACCACATGCTGGAAACATGAACTCTAGCAGCAACTGCGAGCAGGGAACTGCTAAGCACAGCCAAAGACTGGCAGGTCTTATGTTGAACACATAAAAGTCTAAGGAAATGACAAAAGAGCTGAAATTCACAGTCATTATCAGGATGATGCATTGCTATGCTTAAGACATGGGCCCCTCTCACACAGGCTATAACCTCCTGGCACAAGTCAATACAAAGTAAAATGGTTTTGAAAAAATAAGTTGGCTCTCAAATATTAAAAACTACATATTGAAGAGAATTTTTTTCACAAGCATCTGTGTACAAAGAAAGATGTTCATCATGGAAATATTTGTTATGGTGAAAATGAGAGGCCATTATCCATTAGTAGAGGATTGGTTACATGAATTAATTACACATGGACCCTGGCTGCACAGCTATAATGTAAATCCTGGTTCTGCTACATACTGACTGTGTGACCTTGAGCAAGTTACTTAACCTCTCTGACTCCTGGTTCCTCACCTGTAGTAAAGGGTTTATTTAGCACAATGCCGGACCACAATAAGAGCGCAATAAATGTTATTGTTATTGTGTGACATTACTGTTACGCTGGTATGTAACCATTTTAAAAAGAGAAAACAGGTCTGTATTTGAGAGATGCCTCAAATCGCTGTTGAGTGAAAAATGTAAGTTGCAAGTAACATAACTGCATGTGTGCACACGTCTGTGTGTGTGTGCATGTGTGTGTGTGCACACGCATGTGTGGAAGGTCTGTAGGCACGCGTACCAAATCGTTACCATCGGATTGCCTCGGCAAAGAGCAGTGTCTGGGGGACCAAAATTTCCACTTTTATACTTTCCCCGGTGCCAGGCTGATCCCACATCCCAACAGTAAATAGTAACAACAACCTTAATTCTAAATTTTCTCATCTAAATGTTAATTCTGTGAATGACTTCCTATTTCCTTCTATCACACCAGGATGGAAGGATGTGATGTAGGAAGAGTGATGTCACCTGCTAGCCAGTGAGTTTTTAAAGCAGCAATAACGTATACCACTCTACTTCTCTACCAAGCCCCTCTCCAACCCCCCCCCCCAGATGTGCCTCTCCATTTAGGACACAGCGGGTTTGGTTCTCTCAGACTCACTGGGAAGCTGTCCCAGACTGCACTTCCTCCGTGACCGAAATCAGCTAAGAGGCACAAGTGCTGGGGATTAAAGCATCATCCACTGAAACAGCCAACTCTTACTAATCAGTGAGAAGAGTCTCAAGAAATGAGATGCTGAGGGCACTGATGGAAAGCTTTGTGGGAACATGTGTCTATGCGCGACTGTGGTCCTTCAAAATCAGCAATTAGAAAACGGAAGATGACATACCACAGCAAGCTGAGGCCGATGAAGCAAATGAGCTTTGTGACGAGATTATGGCATTGCATTCGAAGACATGGTAAGAGAAAACTGAATGTCTGAAAATGACCCCGTGAAGCTGCTTGAATCATTTGCTTCCCCACCCTCCCCCAGTTTTCACTAGAAAAGGGTCCTTTGGCATTTTCCACCGAAGTCATTACTATTTCAGAATTGTCAAGAAAAAAGGACACATGGTTGTTTATTTGGTTTGTTGTTTTGGTTTTCTTTTGGTATGTACAGGGATGCTGAGAATGAATGGCTTCACTTTGGACCCTAGTCTTGTTTAGAAAACGGAGCTGTGACCTTCCACACAGACAATATGAATAGAAGGAGAGAGAACCTACTCACGAGCTGGACTCATGAGTTCCATCCTGGCCCTCCACGTTTTAGCTATTTATGTTGGGCAAGTTATTTCATCAGTTAAGTGAGAACAGTACTAGAAGCCCCCTCACGAGACTGGTCTGAGGGTTATAGCAATTAGTACATTATTATGAAGTGCTTAAAACCGGTGCCAGGTTCTTAGCACACACCCAGTAGCTGTCAGCTGCTGTTTCAGACAGCCTTCAGTGGATGATCAATACTGACCATTTTTAAAAATAAAACAAGAGTAATGACAGATCAACACCTTCAAATTATTATGTAACTGTCGTGTTAAGTGGGAGGGGATAAAATAAGAAACTACAGAGATCATCAAAGTCACAGTCAGATGTCTCGGCCAGGTCATCTTGGAGTGAAGCGATGGCAGTCAGGTCTCGCGTCACACAGTCCAGCATGTCTTCAACCACGTCACCTCAGATCGGAGGAGACCCACGTGGAATTCTAGCATAAAGCCACAGATAAGCACCACAGCTGACATTTTGTCTTTTTCCAAAAAGAGGAGACCCTCAACATAATCTGTCTGAACAACACCACCTTCAAGATGATATTGGTGGACAGCATCTCGAAAAGGCAGTTAGGACAGATTTGATCCAGGAGGGAAACAAAATTAGAAAGGAAAATGATCACCCTGCTCATAAGAGTGACCATCCCAAAGAATCTGTCCTCTCCATGCAGACACTGCCAAACACAGGGACACCTAATGTCTCTCTAAAAACAAACCAAAAAAGAGGTGTCCGTGACTGACTGTGACTGTCAGTTCTGTGGCCTTAACCGACAGAATCGTGAAGAGGGTGAGTTCCGTCAAGGAGCTCACACGTGGCACTGGCCAGGGCACCCGCGCACCCCGCCAGCCTAAACCGCACCGAGGACACAGACTTTCTAAGACTCAGTGCCTTCCGAGAGAGGAGCAGTGCCATCTTGATACAGGTCGTGAGTATTTCTCCCTTTGCCATGAGTAGACCTGTGATTAACTTATAGGTAGGTAGATAGGGAGGTCTTCAGGGGGAGAGAAAGAAAGAGAGGGAGGGATGGTGAGAGAGACAGATCGACTGGACAGACAAGGTGATGTTACAAGAAGGAGCAGTAGTTCTCAATGACCTTCGGAGCCATATGCTCCAAAAGGAGCCCTACCCCAGAAAGCGGGTGGTCTTTTCTTCACAACACGTGGTCCCTCTGTCCTTCCCTCAGTCCTACAGAGGGATCACAAAGAACTCCTGGAACCAGGCACTCTGGTGTAAACCAGTGCCTGAGATGTAATTACCTCTTCTCTATAGGGTACACACCATTTAATCACAGAACCCTGAAACACACACTCACTTGAAAAAATTCTACTTTTTTTGTTTGTCATTGGGAGAAGACAGGATTTAAAAAAAAAATACATCTGTATTAATCATGTAAATAAAAATCAGAATCCTGTAGTACATGCAAAGTCAAGCAGGTACTCAGAGCACTCCACATCGTATTTCGGGAGCCAAGTCACTTATGTAGCCCACAAAAATCTTACAAAATAAGCTCCTTCCGGGTTCCACTGTTGCCACAGATGCCACAAAGATCGTAAAGACAAACTCACATGCAACTTATTTGTCACTTACTCTGCATCGCTGATGACAGAGCTCTAGGAAGCGTTAGTAAGCATTTTGACTGTAGTTTTCAAACTTTTTTGCAGTGGAATCATCAGGTCAAACGATATGTTACATATGCTCCAAAATATAGAATTCCCAAGTAAAAGTGATGTGACAGAAGCACGAACTCTGTCTGTGTTTGGGGCGGGGGAGGAGGCGTGAGCACGTCTGTATTTGCAAGGAGAGAATGGGCTGCTTCCCCAGGGCGGTGACTGAAAATCCCTGGTGCAGAATGAGCTCCTCAATCCCAAAAAGAACTAAACAGAGTGTCACGTAAGGAACCTCCTTACACATAAAATATGGGGTTTCCACTCACTTTCCCCCCCATATGTTTCTAGCAATAATGTTTTATGACTCTATTATTAGGGTCCTCATACATGGGAGATTTATATAGATATAGTTATTACACATATCTATATCTACATCTATATATGAGAGAGAGAGAGAGAGAGAGAGTCCCAAAACGAAGAATGGATCACTGACGTGATAATCATCACAATACATTGTCCTAAGCAATCCCGGTAGCAAATGACCTATCTACCAAGAAAAGAGGGAGTGAGAGCTTAATCAGACCAACTTCTAGAATCTCATCTTTCATGTATTCATTCTATATTAAATATTGAGATGGGAAACTGAGTGAAGTAGTAACTGGAAACATCAGTTACTGTAAGAGAAATAATGCTGACCTCTGGAAATAAAGATTATTTCAGGTTAAAAAGATGTTAAGATATGGAAGAAGCTGACTTCAAAAGACTTCACTGCTAGGAGCATATGATCAGGTCATTTTCATTGCAGTTTTACCCCAGTCTGCTGGGACTGAACTGAAGTCAGTCATTTCAATTCAGAAACAATATTTAGGCTGCAGGAGGCAGTGAGAGCCACCCTACCTTTGTTCCATGTCTCCCAGACAGAAGGGATATTTCCCGTAATAGCATCAATCGCACAGGCTCTAAAGTTATATGGAAAAGACCCTTTTGCTCTGGCAGCCATGTGCAATTCTGTGGCTGCAATTTTCTCAAACAGCTTATAAAACCTCCTTCTTTTAATGGAAAAAAAAAAAAAGGCACAAACCCAGTAGCTCCTTAATAGACGTCCAGGTAACGGCACTCTGCTTATCAGAGCGTGAAGTGTTAATAATTAACTGTTGGTCGGGCACTCTGAGTGAGCACTCTTCTCCCAGAGGACAGCTGCTTCCTGTCAAGATGTCACCCAGAAATCACCCTTTAGATTACAGGAAGGGGCTGCAGTTCCTGCAGTGCATCTAATGACCATGAACACCCTCCGAGATTCAGTACCTGCCATGATCTGATCAACCAACACCTGGGATGGTCTCACTCTTGCCCCCCACCCCCGTCCCTCCCACAAACACAGCAATAATGGATGGCATCTGCCTTTCTAAGATTGTCCGTCTGTCGCCAGCTGCATCTGCCCTGACACTGAAGGTTGTCCGACCGGCAGGATAAAAGGCCACCAGACGGAAGGGGGATGGAGAGCTATAGCCGATCGCGCCCTGGCTCTGCCCAATTCACCGGGCAGGCCGCTCTACCCTTCAATCTCTCAGCAAAGATGGATCATAAAACGTGCTGCCTTTGGATTAAAGTGCCAGGAGTCCTAATTTGCTCGTGTCTATCATGGACCCCGGTGCCTTCTGTACTGACGTTTGCTTTCTGCTCTTTGAGATAAAAACACATGCAGTGATTCAAGGTCAGGTGGAAACAGCAGCCTCAGTCTTGCATCCCAAACACTGTTATAGGTAAGGGCTCTGTGGTGCACTAGAGTCCTTGACCAGAGAAAGTATGGATTTGGGGAGTCAGACAGACCTGAGTTCAAGCCATAGCTCTACTACACACTAGTATGTAACCTTGGGCAAGTCAGCTAACTGCTCTGAGCTTCAGCTTCCTCATCTATAAATAATAATAATGATACAGACTTTAGAGGATCGCTGCAAGTTGCATGCTAAACGTGCAACTACCACACAACCCAGCAACTGTGATCTAAGCATTTACCGCAGCGGAATGAAAACATATGTTTACAGCAACTTTATGTGTAATAGCCCCCAAACTGGAAGCATCCAGTTGTTCTCCACTGGGTGAAAGGTTAACCTGTGCTATATCCAGAGAACCACAGACTAGTACTTAGTAATAAACAAGGAAAAAACTACTGACAGATGCAACAACCTGGATGAATATCCAGAGAATTGCACTAAGTGAAAAAAGCCAATGCAAAAGCTAACGTACTATATGCTTCTATTTATAGGACAGTCTTGAAATGATTAAATTATAGAGATGGAAGACAGGCTAGTGATCGTATGGGGTCAGGAGGAGGTGGGGTGGAAAGAAAGTGGAGGTAGCTGTTCGAGGGCAACCTGAGGGGCTGTTGTGATGGAAATGCTCCATTTCTCCACTGTGTCAATGCACTGTTCTGGTCGTGATACTGGACTCTGTTCTACAAGATGTTACTATGGGAGGAAACTGGGTAAAGGGCACAGAGATTGCCCTCTTTAATCCAACTGCATGCGAATCTAAACTTATCTCAAAATAAAAGGTTTAATTGAAGAAATAAAAATCATAATGCATATTTCTGAGGATCACTACAAGGGTTAATCTATGGAACTGAGCAATGATTATTAAATATTATATGGAAGAAGCACCTGGCACAGTCAGTTCTTGGAAATAACAGCGTCTACCAGGTGTTCATTTCTTTCCTCTAGGAAGTTGTACGTATGTAGAATGTGTCTCAGTGGATTTTTGTTTGTGGATCAAATGGAAATGTAGCTCTATGAGAAAGATCTGATGATAATACAAACACATCTTGGTCCATATAGTCTCTCCCCCAACCCCCCGCAGCAAATCTGAACTTCTGGGGAGATTTGTATTACTTTATACTAAACAGCGTCAGTCCAATTCCCACGGCAAAACGGTACGTTCAGACACCACCACATTTCTTCTCCGGCAAACATGGGCATAGGTGGGGTGGGCTGTAGTGGATGGTGATTCAGGTGGCCAAGAGCCACAGTCAAAAGAGAAAGGTCATGGCCAAAAGTGAGTTAGTATGTTCCGTTATAGACACTGAAGACAGAAAATGGAAAGGATAAAACCTGGCATCAGGTGCTCAAGAGTCCACACCGAGTTGCGAAAGGAGAAGTCACATACGAAGAGAGAGCATGTGAGTGAGAGCAGACCACCAGCACGACAGACCTGCGGAGAAGGGAGAGGTGAACGTGGGCTGCAGAGATGGATGTGAGATGGGCCGGCGGGTGGGGCGTGCCTAGGCAGAGGCTGTCTCCGTGAGGTACCACTCTTAGGACTGTTGGCTGGTACATGACCTTGATCTGAAGGACTGTAGCAATCCTTGATGTTGCAAGTAGTCTCACCATTCTCAAAGCTCTCTATCCCCTGCTGCCTGAACCTTGTTGCACAATTTCACTTGTATGCAGCTTCTGGTTACAACACAAATAAGTGAAGAGAAAATACACACACATACACACACGAGTGCATGCGCAGAGACGATGAAGCATCATGGTGTTTTGGCCTCAAAAATAAAATTAGGAGCAAAGTCTTTGGCAGTGCAAATGCTACCACCCGCCTCCCCTCTGCCTCAGGTATCTAATTAATTACCAGGTGGCCCTGTTGAAACTTACGATATAAACTAGGGCCCAAAATGGTCACACACTGTCCAAATCTTCTTCCTGCCAAAATTAAGCTGGTAAATATCTTCATCTCAGTGATCAGACCCCGGCAATTTGCTACACTAAGCCTTCGCCTCACAGCCATGGACCTGAGGCACGTAGGCTGTCCGAACGGCACTGGCGCACCCGCTTACCCCAAGGCCCCAGTGCAGAGCGTTCTCCAAAAGCTGTGCTCCTGAGCCGAATAAAGGTCACAGCCACACAGCGAAGTTCCAGGATGACTACTGAGCCACTCACTAAGCCAGACTTTTGACTGACTCCAACATCAGGACAGTATTGTCATTTCATGAGGTGAGCTGTTGGCAGACAGAAGCATCCAAGTCACAGTAATTGGAACCTCTTGTCACACAATAGCAGCATTTGAATTTCTCCATGGATGCCTGTGTGCTACACACGGTACCTGGCAGGTGTGAGATGCTCATCTCTGATGGCCTATATTCCCAGTCTACTTTAGCTGCCTATTTTCATACTGCAAAGCAATTATGGTGGAAATCAGTTTACAACATGTTCTCATCCATATACAGTTCTTTCCATGTCAGGCAACTATTGCCCCGCAAAAAAAAATAAAATAAAAGGAGACAGATTTGAGAAATCCAGATTTGTCCCTATATTTTGATCCTCTGATTATCCAATTATTTACTTATTGAAAATCCACCATTTGCTCCATATCCAAATAAATATCAATTCTCCAAAGCGTACCTTAAGTGAAAAGAAGGAGGACACACGTACAGAGAAGTTCCAATAAACTGGACCAATAGAGGGGGTTCAGGCTGAATGAGCTGAGCACCCAAATGACAGTGAACGTTTGAAAAAGCCAGCATTACTGCTTGAGGAAAACAAAGACTTTGAGGTGGTACCTGGGGACCAACACCTACTGTCCAAGGCAGAGACAGAGATTCTCACGGAAGCCATCGGAGCCACCACGTCACACCGGACCTGCCAGTCAGCCTCTCCGGTCTCGTGTGTGAAATTATCAGAAGCCACAAGTCGGGGCCTAGAATTCTGAGATTCTCCTAATTTTCAGATGAAAGCTATCTGTATAAGACTACAATGAACTGGTCCACAAGATGATTCGTACTTTATTTTTAAATAAGTCATCCCTTGACATGAATCAAAATTTTAAAGGTTCAAAAAGGTGAAAACTTCTCCCTACCCCCAGCCCCAACTCCAGAGAGGTCCAATTTTATCATTTCATGGGTTTTCTATTTTATGCATAGACAAGAAAATTTATGTATTCTTTCTGCTATGTTTTACACAAATGGTTGCATACTATACACTGATGCTTATTTTCTCTGTACTCTTCACAATGTAATAGGAGAGTTAATTTCCTATGAGGGCATACAGAGCTTCCCTCTTTTTCGTGGCTTCATAGTATTCTGTTGAATAGATGTAGCATCATTTATATCATTAGTCCCCTATTGGTGGCTTTTTACTTCTCTTATAGGGGTTTTGCCATGCAGAATTTTTTTAAATCTTATTTTGACACAGTGAAATTTATCTACTATTTATGGCTTAGATGTTTGTGTTACACTTAGCCAACAAAAAGCAAAACCACAAGCAACTCAAGGCACGAAGACCGTACCCTACCATCAAGAGTCTTACTAATGAGACCAGCACTCAGCCTTCTGAGACGTGGTGTTTCCAACACGTCTTAATGAATGGATCCTAGTCCTCAGATACACCTTCCACAGCAAGGTGAAGCGTAAAACAGAGCGAGCACGCTGGCAGAGGCAAGGGTACCTGCCACCCCCCACAGCCACTGGATTCGAGACCTTCAAGACCACTTCTCCACACGAAGCTCTAGAAATCAGAAGAGTTTTCTACATCCTTATCTATGTAAAATCCCAAGAATTTTCCACTTCATTGCAGACTGACTTGCCCACTCCAATGCCTTTCCATCACGGGTGACATGGTGACAGCTGTGCCATTCTGCTCATTAGGGACCTGTGTTTGTACTGCAGACCTACACTTTTGTTCCTACTGATTTTGCTGTAAGTTCAAAGGCTCTTAGCCTTAATGTGCAGTGAATTTAGTTTCTGCCTTATACAAATTAAAAACCAAATATCTTTAGGGGAATTTTGTAAGTAGAAACAGAGGGAAAGCAAAACATTGCCCATTTATATACTTGTTATTTACATAAACTAAGCTACATTTTCCTCTTAGGAGGAACATTTGGTCTCTACTGGAGCTTATTAATATTTTAAAGCCACAATTAGTTTTGCTTATTTTTTCTAACCATAAAGAAGCAAGCACAGGTGAAGGAACAAAATGTGGCCCGTGGAAATTTGGAAGTTTCAACATGCATTTGCATCCTAAATAATAATACTGGCAATGGGTAATAACAAGTTACAATTTCTCAGTTGACCTATAAAAATAATCCTTGAAATTGTAATTGGTTGCTGCATCCATGGCAGAACAAGGTTATTCATATTTAGGTGCCCATCTCTACACACTAGGGGGGGGGGTGTGTGCCAAAAAATGTATACACATGTTAAGAGATGTTATCTATGGATTCCTTTTCAAAGTTGAATTGAATTACAGTAGCAATGTGTAGTATGGTGTGTGCTCAAAAGATGACATTAATCAAATGAATGCTAGTGTCACCATGCGACAGGCAGGACAGGCAAAGAAAATGGCGGAAGCACGGCTGTTGTTCGAGGAGCACAAGACCATTGTGAAGTGGTATTTGAAATTTGAGAACTTTGTTTGAGTTTCCCTTACGTTCCCCTGATTTAACACCCCTTGAATTCTACCTCTAGGGGACCTTAAAGGATATGGTGTATCACAGAAAACCAGCTATGCTGGCAGTACCTCGGAAAGAAATTGGAACAATATGCGCAGTGATACAAATAGACACTTTGGTCAGCACTGCTCAGGCAGTACTTTGCCGTCATCAGAAGTGTCTGGACGCTGATCGTAACCACTTCGAGCACCTCTTGTAATTGCAGAAGTCAAACGTGACTTGTATTTATCTTTTGTTATCGGTATATATTGAGTATTACAATTTTAATACCATTTTTTTCCTTTCTTATGTTCATCCAGATGTAAACACAGATAGATGAGGACATATACGCACCCCATCTCATTACATTGCCCACAAAATGCATATTAGAAAATGTCTATTTACAAAGGCTAACATATAAAACCAAAGTGGCCAAGGTAAATATAGGCTTTGGGGAACAGGAAAGACACAGCTCAATGTTCCTCCAACACCTAGGATGACCTGAGGCAGCCTTTGAAATGTAACCATAATCGCACTATATCCTCAAAGGAATAACTGACGCTTAGCAACTGGTTAGACCTCATGTTTCCATTTACTAATTGTTTCAGTAAATTTTACGAAGTACCTAGTGTGCAAGAACACCACGTGGGATTAAAATGGTAAGAGTAATTGGTGACAGGGTAGTTGAGTCGCAGATGACAAACATCAGTTATGTGGCAATATAGAGAAGAGGGCCCTCTAAGTAAAAGTGAAGGGTAGGAGACTTCTCAATTGATCAGGACATGCTGGGATGGAGGCAAGGTCACAGGATCTGTCCTTTCTTCGCCAATGACCTTCACTGCATTTCAAAGACACAGACCAGGCCTGAGAGTTCTCAATATCTTCCCACAAAATGAAAAGAGCTTCAGGAAGAAAAGAGAGTGGTTGAGCCCAAATTCATTCCAAGTACCAGAAAACAACTTACAGTATTTCAGAGGGGATCGAGAAACGGAAACAGTCTAATGTTTTGGTTTACAATTAATTGGAAGCTGTATCACATGTTGCTGCCTCACACAATCTAAATATTACTGACACGCAAAGATTACAATGAAAGTGGATTTACTTAGGCCGGGTTAAAAGGCTAAAACCCATAGTCCATCCACCAGGGTTGAGACTTGTTGGCACGGACAACCCACCACCGCAGCGTACTCATAAGGCGACTGCTGGCGCGTCGCGGTCGCCGATGGCAGGAACGTGGCTGCTCACCTTGTCTTCTTACACAAATGCGAACTTGGGTCTGGAACGGCTCTGACACAATGTTTTGCTTCTCCCAGATGCACTATCCCAACAATGCTGACGCTGCTCTCTGAACATTGCTGTCTGATGGGAATTTGCCAAATGAATTCCAAATGCAGCTCCCAAAAGACAGAAAATCTTGAGTTTTGAACCACATTGGGATAAATCCTCCTGGGTGTCCATGTTCTCAGCTGGGGTTTGTACTAAACCAGTAGCTACGAGCTCTGCTCCCCAGGACCTCCCCAGATCCAACAGGCTGGGGGGGGGGTGATCAAGGAAGAGGCACCAGGTTCCGGGGCTCCCCACCCGCCCACACTCACCTCAGCAAGTACCTACGTACTCTTATCAAAATGGCTTAGAGGAGTGGGTTCCAGCATCCTTCCATTTGAAAACAGGTTGGGGGCTAAATACATTGACGACTTCTCTACTAGCTGATTCCTAAATTTCTACAGAATGCTAACATTGTGTAACTATACTTCACTGATTCTACTGCATCTGGGTAACCGCTGTTTAGACTTTTGTCCGAAAATTGTTAAACGCTGCACAAATGGGAAATAACTGGAAGGCAGATGGTTGTGCTTTGTCCATCTCTGACATACAGAGGGTGCCCCAAAAATGTATACACATTTTAAGAAAGGACAAAACTGTATTAAAATTGTAATACTGAACACATACTGGTAACTAAAGATGAATACAAGTCACGTTTGACTTCCGCAGTTACAAGAGGTGCTCAGAGTGGTCACCATCAGCGTCCACACACTTCTGATGACAGCGAAGTACTGCCTGAGTAATGCTGACCCAAGTGTCCACTTGCATTGCTGCCTGTGCTGTTTCAATTTCTTCCTGAAGTACCACCAGTGTAGCCGGTTTTCTATGCTACCCCACATCCTTTAAGGTTCCCTATAGGTAGAAGTCAAGGGGTGTTAAGTCAGGAGAATGTTCTCAAATTTCAAATACCACTTCAAAATGGTCTGTCATCATCGAATGACAACCACGCTTCTGCCAATTTCTTTGATTCTCCTGCCTGTCACATGGTGACACTGGCATTCAGTTGATTTAACACCATCTTTTGAGCGAATGTCATACTACACATAGCTACCGTAATTCAACTTCGAAAAGTAACACCTATATGACATCACTTAAAATGTGTATAGGCTTTTCTGGCACCCCCATATAATTGTTGCAGAGCTACATGCCAGGAACTACCCTGTGAATACAATACACCGATCATCCTGAGGGTGGGTATAAACTCTTTGGAGTCCCCATTCTGTGAAAAATTTGGTCCTTCTCACCTTCCCCCACAATGTGGATTTCAAAATAGAAAACAATACTAAACATCAAACGACAAAATGCTGCATATGCCAAAACTAACATCTTTCTAGAGTTTCTAATAGTTAATGTCTAGTTAACCCACTCAGAGTTGAACTTTTCTATATGAAAGGGAAGTGTATACATGTGTATGCTTGTGCGTACACCCCAGTGCTCCTGGGGGCCTACGCATGAACATCATAAACCCAAAATCTGCCTAGTGGGTAATTCAGCAATAATTATACTCCATAAAAAATTAATCTTAAAGGCAGAGATAGCAAAACATTCATAGCTAGAGCAATCCAGTACACTGGGTATGGTGGGAAAATCATTAATTTCCAGTTCTGGAACACAATTAGAGGTGTCATAGTCTCTTTCACTGGACTCAGATGGAGTTAAAACTAGCTCAATTTAGATGGTATAAATTCTTTACTAAAAAAATAAACCAGTAGGGCCAAATGCCTATGCTTTAAGGATAACATGTCTTCCTAGATGAAAGTACCAGTCAGAAGAGTTACAATTTCTTAAGCCCTTACGAGGTATTTTGTAATGCTTTCCCTAATGCCTCCCCCACCAAGTTAGTTTTAGTGTGTGCTCATCTCATAGCTGAGAAACTGAGAATCAGAAAGACTAAGGAATGCGTTCCAGGTCTTAGGACTGGTAGGTGACATTTTGAGGATGTGACCCCAGATCCACCTGATTCCTGTGCGCACCTTCATCCAACCACAACAGGCTCCTGCGACAGATGAACTGTACGTTCCGTGACGTTCAGCTGAAGAGACGACAGATAGCCATTTCCCTCTACACTCTACCCCTAAGCAGAGCCACCTTTGAACTTCTGATATTTTTCAATGCTAATTAATATTTATATAACATTCCTCTGGATTCACAGATCTATGTAAGAATAGAGAAAAATGAAGATAATAAATTAATATGACAAGAAAATATTGGAGGGGGATCCATAGGAAATTAATGAAAAAGAATCATAATTCAAGAACCATATACTCAGACTGTCTATGAAGTCCTAATTGCAAATTAAGCAATCAGGAGCATGACAGCTTCAGGTGACACACACTCCAAACCTCAGAACCGCCAATGGCAATAGTTCGCTTTTTGTGAGTATTACTCGATTATCTATCCACATTAAAGGATTTAAGTGATTAATGAACCAATCCTAAAACAGGCACCTGTTTTGTCCTATTTTGTCCCCCTACCCAGAAACCCTCCATTTACCCTTGTCAAGTCTTGACCACACAGCTCCCCATTATCTCCTCCATGGACTAAGTTCTTTCAGGCCACTTCCAGGGCCCTGTATACTACCTGCTCTCAGGAGATGCTTCATAAAAAATGTAACCTGAGGGATAAATAAAACATCAAATGGCCCAAAACAGCCTAAAACAATTTCTAGAACTCAGTGAAAGTGATTTCTGTCAATCTTTCCAGCCATTCTCACTACTTCTTTATCCTTACTCTTACCTATATGCAAATAAATGCATGCCAACACATACACACAGGTACAGAGACACGCAGACAAACACATAATCATTATCACCTACTGTATCTTCTATGGACTAACACTGCCTCACCTGTGGCCATTAATATAACAAACAGGTGAAGAGGAATCAAGAAATCTAAGGATTTATGATAATCCACACAAAATTGCATAATCAACCAAAGTGTCATCATGCATTGCTCCATGCAATTAAACAAACATTCACTAAATCCATACTATTATATGTAAAGCACTGAAAGCCAATCAGTGAAGACACATACTCTGAACACAAAAGGCTTGAACAACATTATGTCCAGAAAAGCAAAAGTAACTACTGTGTATAATTAAAATGTATCTTGGGAGAAAACCAACATGACCAAAACAAGTTGAATATTTTAACATGTGGGATAGTCTGAAACACAAGGACTAACTCAGTAGGACAGGGTGTGGCTCACCGCCTTCAGACAGCTAATGAGACAAAAAAATCAACACACACATGTTCGCCTGCAGGGCACAGGTTTTTGGTGAGGAATCAATAGTGACTTGGAGCGGGCCGCTGGATGGTAATTTGATAAACGCTGTTTACCTTTAAAATGTGATTAAACAGCATTTTAATGAACATGCTTAGAAAATGATGAATAATGTATCATATGCGCAGTAAAGGATGACATAAAATAATTGTCAGAGGGAGTAGCTGTTCCCTGGCAGCTTTTCAAAGCTAGCACACTGTGTCCTTCCCTTTCTCAGAAACGCTGGGGTTCGAGCTCTGTCTGCCAGAGGCAAAAACCCCCAAACACAGGGAACGGACTGAATGATGGCTCTCACCAACCATTTCTGGGATCTGCAGGTAAAGGAAAAGCCATTCGAACACTGGGTTTAGGACATTCAGGGCTGTGACTGCAGTGTCCTCAGGTGGTTCCCAGTGAGAACGGGCAGATTCTCTTGGTATTTTGGTTTTGTTGTTTTTTCTTCCCAGATCTCAAGAAAATCCTCCTCTAGCCGCTCCCATCCAAGACTTGTATTTAAGAAATGGAAATAAATCATTCTACAAAATAATATATATTCTAATCTTCTTCTAATTCAATAGCTTTATAAATAATTAAACACAAATCTAACTTGAATTGATTCACAGTGTATGTTTCTAAATTAAGGGGAGTTCATTGTGCAATAAAAATTCATTGCTTGGGTTCAGTTCTTAGTGCAAATTATAATGATTCATGGTTCAGTTTATAGGAAATAGCTTAAATAAGTCCATGTCTACACACACTAAAATAACATGTTCTGAATGAATGCACACGTATTCATACCACAGTAAAAATTAGAACTCTGCATAAAACGGGGATATGACATGATGTTGATTTTACCTTTAGAAGTGTGCACGAACCTGTCCATGACTATGCCAGCATAAAGAATCCCATATAAATGTTACTTGTGGTAGACACTACATAGGTACATAAAGATAGAACCCACTTAAAGACAATGCAGCTCTGTCTCACACATTTGGCCGAGAGGCAAGACGTCATAGGTCATTGAAAAAAAATATGTTAAGTAAACTGATTCCCAGCCTCGTCACCAGGCACACGACTTTACGAGGAACAATCAAGCTTCAGAACATGAGACCCTTTACGGAGAACAGTATGTACACAACAAATTAGGTCGGCAAATAAGTGTGCTAAAAATGCTTCAACAGGAAAGATGAACGTTACTTAAACATGATAAAGACAATGTAGCAAAATTTAATAGCCAAATGAATGCAAAGTGGTGAAATGTTAAAGCCATTTTTAGTAAAATGAGACGTCTGACGGGGGTGGCTGTCTTTTAAAATTATGATCTAAAGGGTCTGCTGATGATGCAGCAAACAGTCTGTATTTGCAGATGATAAGATTACTATACCTTAAGAATCCAACTCTAATAAAAAATACTTAAACTAATAAAAGAATTTCTAAGATGCACAGATGCAAGATAAATAAACAAAAAAAACCCAAAACATTCATTTTTCACCACACAAGAAATAAATAGCCAGAAATTTAATGAAAAATACTCTACAAAATATAGCCATACATATCATCTGATACAAGGATAAATTTAACCATAAAAAAAATAAGACCTAGATGAAGAAATGACAAAAAGGAATACGACTTAATATTAGAGAGGAATTTATTAACAGAACCAATCAGCTTCCTTGCACAAATGCATGGAGATGAGAGCCATAAACTACAAGTCAATGTTCTTTTCACGTCAAAATGCAACATTAGAGGTTTACTGCAGCCCTTCATTAGACTCACTGTTACGTCTGGAATTTTTATATCTTTCTCCAATTAAGAGGACGATCAAAAAGCCCCAGCCCCCTGCTGGTCTCTCGCCAGGCAGGCCCAGTTCATCACACAAAAAATTTCAGAGCTTATCATCTCAACCAACTACGAATTCAAAGAGCCTCAAAGTACATATTTGTTCAGTGACAGCTTCCAGACAATATAAGAGGAGGGCAGCGTGCACAGGAGGCCAAGCAGACAACCAGGGTCTCGAGGCCAGGCCAGGCTGGGTAGGACGTTCACTCAGAGTAACCAAAGGTCGTCCACCTGGAGGAAGAGAGTCACTGCCTAGGAAGGAAGCAAAAGCACATAAATGAAGAAGTGGTTCTCAGGCTCAAGTCCAAGGTGCATGATGATGTCATAAAAAGCAAAAGGAATTCCTAGACCAGCCATGAGGAAGATGAGGAGCTAAAGGCTAAGGAGAAAAGAGGCTGGGGCTTTGTAAGCAGTTCGGAACTATTAATAAAGTTGCGAACACTGACAGGTTGCTGGAGGATTCCTGATACATGGAGCCAGTGATGTGGAGTGCTTGCGTGACTGTGCAGGCCCGCACGTGTGCACAACCCAACTGGAGACAGCAAGAGAAGTGCAGCTTTCATGGTTGAAAGACACTGGGCAAGATCAACATTCCAACTGAATATTAACCATCAAACTATCTTAATACTGCCCTTTACTGAATACCAATTCAGGAAGGCTTGGGACCCACCACAGTCAAACTGATAAATTATCCAGGTGGGGGAAAGCTATGAATGCTATTAGGGTCATATGATTAAAGTTAAAAGGATAGGCAAGCTCAAGGCCACCAACACCCCTTGATTCAGAAAATAAAAAATTATGGAAGTGAAGACATCCCAAGTATAATTCTTTGGAAAGATGAGATTTTTGTAAAAGCATAGTTTAATATTAATTTCTTTTTTGAATAAGACAGATTAGGCGATCCCTCAGAGGTTGGTGCTCATAGCTAAAACAAACTGTGAGTAATAATACTTTCAAATCTTCATGTAAAAATTATGTAATCAAGACAAACATGAGTCACTTTCCCTCTTCAAATCCATTTCTAGCTTTACATACTTCTCCCTGACAGTGGAAAAAGTTAGCAATTAAATTGAAGACCATAAAAACTAATTTCTTCTCCAGTATAAAAAACACAGCAAGCAAAATGTAATTTCATCTCTCTTTGACCTAGATTATGCCAATTACTTTAGATGTTTTATTTCTCTCACGTACCAGGATGTTCAAATGATACATAGGCTTCTAAGCAGACTATATATCATTTCCAAATGGTACTCTCTCTGAAACAACAAACTTCACTTATTAATCATTCTGAAAACTGTAGGCTCCGACACACAAAAAAGTGAGCTAAATTAGAAGCAAGAACTTTCCAAATATAAATGACCAAGTAAATCAGATAGGCAGATCTGAATTATTGTTTTCCATCAGGCACTGCCGGCATGATCACAAAATTTAAAAGGCCCAGGAAAGTCTGTATAAATCTAACTCATCATTTTTTTTTATAAGAAGTCCAGCTCTAATGAAGTCCATAATGATCTGGATAAAATACATTTAATTAGATTATAAACTGCAACATAAAACAGCTGCACTGTGCCTTTCAACATTTTCCTCTCTGAAGATCAGAGGAATGAAAAGGGGTTATAAAACAGCCCCTTCATTTTTCTTGTCTTTTAAAAGAAGGAAGAAAGAACCATTAGACACAAGTAAAGTTCCAGACAACTTTTAACAAGTGAAACCCAAACCTGCCATGTGCTGAGACCTCACATGCAGGGTATGATAATGGTGCAAGGTGACCAACACATCAATGGGGTGGCATGCGATTAGACAACTTTGGGGAATTTGTATGATTTCTTAGGTGGTACTAGTAATACAAGACTTACTTTCTAGATGAGATAGACATGAAAGAAAAAAAAAACAGGCTTTTTAAGATGCATTTCAGGAATCATCCTGACATGACTTTCTTCTATCTACCCTTCTGTGGACGTATCTATTCACGCATATGGTTTACATCAGGCGTGTCCAACCTGCGGCCCAGGATGGCTTTGACTGTGACCCAGCACAAATTCTTAAAACATTATGAGATTTTTTTGCGACTCCTTTTTTTTTTTTTTTTTTTAGCTCATCAACTATCATTAGTGTGAGTGTATGTTATAGGTGGCCCAAGACAATTCTTCTTCCAGTGTGGCCCAGGGAAGCCAAAAGGTTGGACACCCCTGGTTTATACATTATTTCTGGTTGGGGAGACAGGAGGTGGGAAAGAGGCATGCAATAATTGCTAAGAATTTCTTAAAATAAATATTAACATCTGTAGCTCCCAACATGGCTTCTGAGGTCAGCGGACCTCTTTTAAGTCCAGGTTCCAACATGTTTTAGCTCTGTGACTCCTGAGGAGTGACTTCACCCCTCAGTTGCAGTTACTCACTGAATATGGTGAAACCACCATGTGCTTCCTAGGATAACTATGGGGGATTAGGTGTAAAGCAGTTCATACTTTGCCTGGCCTAGAGGAGGTGCCCACTAAATTAAAGCACAATCAAAAGAGGAAAGCACATCTGAGAGCTAGAAAATAACTCACCAATAGAGTATTAGAATGGAAAACAACACTCATTTCAAAGTACAGTTGACCCTGAACAATGCGGGGGTTAGAGCCTCCAACCCCATGCAGTCAAAAATCTGCATATAACTTTTGACTCCCCCAGAATTTAAGATGCCCCTTGGTATCTGTGGGGGATTGGTTCCAGGACCCCTCCAGACACCAAAGGCCATGGATGTTCAAGTCACTTACACAAAATGGCATAGGTAGAACAATGCATACAGTCAGCCCTCTGCACCCTGAACTCCTAACCTCAGATCAAAACCGTACAGGTACTAACTGGGAAAAACCCTGCGTATAAGTACACTGCACAGTTCAAACTCATGTTGTTCACAGATCAGCCATATAATGAAAAAGTGGCACGGGAAATCTTTTGAGAGTAATGGAAACATTCTGTATCTTGGGTGTGTTGTGATTTCATGAGTGTAGAAAACTGTCAAAACTCATCCAATTAAATAGATTCATTTAATTGTATCAAATTATTGATCAATAAAGTTGATAAGAGAAAAAAGGGCATCAATCAATTAGCAATAATATAATTTATGCCTCTCCTCCCTGCCCTACCAGCTTTCCCCCGCCCACCCGATGGGAAGCAGGAAGAAAAGGGAGTAAAGAAGAAAAGAATTCATTTATCTGACAAATATTTGGGAGCATCTATTTCATCTGCTGTGGCAGTAACACTGAGTATTGCAGGGTTATGGGAGAGGAAACTTAAGGTCTGACGTGGTAAAGTAATTTATCTAGGCCGCACGGAAAGTAAACGGCAGAGCTCAATGTGCACCCACAATCTGTGTTTCAAAGTCTTCACAGATATACGTGCTGCCAAAACGTTTTCCCTACCTGTGATCTCGCCAGGCCTGCACACGTGAGGGGCAGTGATGCACAGGCAAGACCCTCCCTACAGGAGGGGAAGGGGTAAGATGCAAAGCCATGGCAGTCGGGCCCTCTCAATCCAAACAAAATGCGCGGGAAACAGGTACTTCTGTTCACATTTCAGGACCTCCTGTAAAGAGTTCAAGACTCCTGTCCTGGGCGGCTTCTCCTCACTTCGCTCAACAGTTGTGCACAGAGTGAAGAACACAAGCTGGGTCACACGTCCCAGGTCCCAAGTCTGGTGCTGTGACCTCACATGATCTCTTCTTGCCTCGATTTTTCTCAATTTCAAAACAGAGATTATAATAGTATCTACCTCACAGGGCTTTTGTGATGATTAAATGACGCAAAGGACATGATGCACTTAATATAGTGTTGGGGACTTAATACATTCTCAATAAATATTAGCTGCTTTCTTCTTCCATCAACTCCGCCCGTTACAGCAAGGTACAAAAAGTATCGAGGTACATGCAAAAGTGAGAAAGAACAAGATGGTTTCTTAGGTGGTGGTCTGGATTCTTTCCTTCCCTCCATCCTTCCTCCCTCCCTCCCTCTCTTGTTCCCTCCATCCCTTCTAATGCATTACTGTTCTTCAAATAGAATTTCTGCATTAAAAATGCATGCTGGACACAAGGAATGATAAAAGCAAACCTCAGTCAATAACCTAAAGGAACACATTACCTTATGAAAGAATAAATGATTCAGCTCTCTTTGGCAGAACTGGGTTTTTTCCCTACCTTTCTCTTTCTAGGGAAATAAAATTTTTATTCTTCCTGAAGAACCTGGAAGACTACTTTTGAAACGCCAGTATGAGGACGCTTGAGGAAGCTTTTTATAGTGTAGCAGCTGCTAGTCTGAAGGACCACAGAAAAACACTTTGCTGCTCTACAGAGCTTCAATTGCAGCAGCTCACAAAAGCAAAACCATCTTTATTGCGGAAACAATAAAAAACTGCTGGAAATTTTCAAAGTCATATGGTATAGAAAAGGACTTCCAGCGTAATAAAATTAACGTATAGATAATGTTTCTTAGAGTTAACAAAGGTGCCCATTGGCCAACTCAAACCCATTTCTCTAATGGACTCCAAATTCACTCATTGCAAACAAAAGTAAGCAAGAAAGAGGACAGATGTTTTGGGTATGATGTCATATCCAAACCCAGCACACTGCTGCTAGATTTCCGAACTAACAGAGTGAGGGACTATCTTTTATTATAGTCACTAAGAAAAAAAAAAAAAGTTCTATTCAAATTAAAATGAATATAAATATTCTATAATAACAGAAGAACTTTTAAATTAGAAGTAGTTAAATTCATTGTTCTTAAAAGTACACAGATATCTGACCAACTTGGAGGCATTTCATCTCTTACTCCTATTTTATTAGCACGTATGTTGAGCTGACCTTTGTCATATCAGAATGCTGCACAGGCTGGAGAATCAAAACTAAAAGCAATATCTTTCAGAAGTTTTAAAAAGTAATTTTAGACTCGAGGCCATGGGATAGATGGACTTAAGAAAAAAAAATTTTGTTCCTCTCCTTTTAAGAGGTCTTAAACTTTCATAACAAGCTTCAAGAAAAAAAGCAAATAAGACAGTTATTCTGTGGCATAATAATCATTCATTTTCTATAATTCAATTAGGAGAACTAATGAAGAAGAACTGTGTCCCTTGCTTGCAAAAGCCAACTTAAATTGGTAGAAGCCTAATTACCAGCAATATTTGTTAAGCAAAATCCATTTATGTTGGGACAGAAGGCATTTAAGCGTTAATATGAAAGTTAAAATAGAGAAGACAGTACAGAACACGTTATAATTTCAAATTTGGTGGTCGTAACAAATAGAGCTGCTCCAGAGATCACTAAATATATTGCATTTTTTAAAAAAGGGTTTTTTTAATACCATCTATCTGACATGATCAATGTTTTAAAATCCTTGTTAGCTGTTGAAAGTTTCCATGTTTGTTATCTGTCAAACTGTGTGTATTTAACCTACTCACAGGTATTTATGCTAATTCACTAGCTCCCGCAGGGTGGGCAGACTGTCGTCTGAAAGCACTGATGCATGGCTCCCTGGGTCAGAGACAAACACATCTTTTAGTGTAATTGTATGTTGCTTTCTGCGCTGCGGTTTCCCTGTTGGGAAGGAATGTTCACATGTTTAAGGTTTACTATCTGGTGAGATAGTGAGTTTATAATTAAGGTCTAAGATGAGAGGGTAGAAGGGCAGAATTTCATACTTTAGTAGGAATAAACTTTGTTTGAATTAGGAAACTTCTGGAGAGAGAGAGAGAGAATAACAGTTGGTAGAGTCCTGAGATCACTATGATAGCCACTTGAAGACAGTGTAGTTCCATTAAGATAAAGCTAGAAGAATAGGGGAACTGCATGTGTCACAAAGATTATGATTGTCATCAGTGAGAAAATGAACTAAACCCTACCATCCACGCTAAAATACCCCAAGTTCCAACCTAGCAATTGTTTGTATGTATCTCTGTATTTGTGTGTGCACTGGCCACTGGGACGGGGGCACTTTTGTTCTTCGTTGGCACACTATTTTGAGCAGGAGCTGTCTGGTTAGCAGGGGAGCCAAGCTCTCCCTCACCCCATTCCTCCACCACTCATACTCCCTCCACCATTGCTCTCTCCAACCCGCTGGTCTGAAAGGGAAGTCTAGTCAGCAAGGGGGCTGGGGCGGGAGAGGTGTGGGGAGGGGAAGACACGTGGGGTTTATCATCTGGTGGTCAGGATTTGCAAAGTTCCTTCAGACTCTAAATCCTCACGCTCCTCTGCAGAACTCAGGCTTGTTGGTGCAAACAGCAGGTACTGCCCCACACAATGATGCCCTCCCACCCCTGGCCCACAGCCTCGGGGCTCGCCAGAGAACTCAGAGCTCAGTACCACCACTGAGGGCAAATTGTTCCTGGACATGAATCTAGTCAGCGGCCATTATTTTCATCAGACATAATTTCACATATAATTTGATTTAAATCTGTTCCGTGATTTCGTCTGGATGGAAGCATATGCCTAAAGCAGCCTGGAGGGGAAACTGGAGCCCTGCGCTGCGTGTCCCTCTGCATGTGCCGTGCCCAGGAGGAGCCTCGCGCTGTCAGCACTGCGCGCAGGAAGACCACAAACAGTGACAAAGGCCACACACTCAGGAGCCAATGGAGCTGGCACTGCTGGACCAGGAGCAAATGGTCCTCAGTAAGACCCTGTGTGCGGGGCACCAGAGACTGCGGAGCGTCTCTGGGCACGAACGTGCGGTTTGGAACTGACTAGTCAATGTTCAGCCTAAGTGGATCCAATGCGGGTGACTGTTTAGAAAACCAATTAAGGACAGCCGGGTCTCTCTTGGCTAATTAAGTGAGTTTCATCTGGAGGTGTGGGTGGAAGGAGCCTCCTGGAAACCAGAATCACGAAGTGTTTAGTGTGAAAAAATTAGTTCCAGATGATCCTGTTTACATGTCTTGTGTTTAAATCCAGATTAGTAAGTCTAGATCCTGGAAATTAAACTACAGGTCAGCAAAAAATAAAGAACACCCAAGTGGTAAAAGCCTTTCGTGTCACTTAGCCTTTATTAAAGGGATACAATTTGGTTCCTTCAACTCTATGTTTCATAATGGTTTTCTTTTTCATAACAAAATCTATTCTGATGATACAAACAATTGAAGAAAAATCAAAAGTAATACTAACCCAAAGTGGAACTCTCAGGCGGAGGCTCTGAAAGGCTGTGGGAGACACCGAGCCCCAAGTGTCAGCTACTTCCTCCCCGCATACCCTTCAGCCAATCAAATCCCAGCCACAGTTTCCTCATCTCCACGCAAAGTGTAACAGTGTGCGTAAGTACATCGTCAACAGTAACGCACTACACAAGCATCTGTAACTGTTAGACCATTATAAAAACCGCAATAATAAATGCCACTCTTAATAGAAACAAGGCAAAGAAATTCTGATATGGAATCAGTCTAAATGCTTTGGGTGGGGGACAGGTCTGCAAAGCCTCCATTCAGAATGACCAGACGTCGCTCCAGCAGGGAGAGGCCCATGCCTGACGTGTGACTTGCTCCCACTGCATCTGCCTAAAAAGCGAATGAAAAGGTGATCTCCCCATCACATACACACAAATCCACCAAAACCCATACAGGAAGAAGACCACGAATCACTGATGAGGGTAGCTCCCGAAAATAACACAGTGGCAACCAATGACGTAGAATGCCATTTGGATGGTGATCCCCATTATTCACGTACTGCAGCTGAGGCACAGAGATGGTAAGTAATGTGCCCAAAGTCACGCAGCAAGTCAGTCTGGCTCTGGACCTTGTAATATCTTAATCATGACATTGTAGCTCTCACCTTGTTCTCCCATGAGAGAAAACGTTATGACACAGAAAAGTCAAAATCAAAATGTTTTTGCTTGCAATAAAAGAAAACAAACTAGGAGACTTTGCCAGAGTTATGAACATTTTCTTCTGTTTAAGGAATGGTTCATGTCGGACAACTTCATCTCAACATTAATATAAACCATCTTCCAAATAAAACAAAAGAATACTGTCATGATAATTATGATCCTAAAATTAGATAAAAATCTTGAAAGCAAGTGTATCTGCTGATGTTAATCTGCTAAGCTACAAGGATGCACAGTATTTGTTTTTGCAAATAAACCATGCCAAGCATTTAAGAACAAAAACATTGCCAGAAATTCGACATTAGGCAAGTTCCTAAATGCAGGTATTATTTTCATAATTATTTTAATGCTAATAAGTCAAACACACACCACCTCAAGTCAAGAAACAAAGCCAACATACAAGAGAAAGAGGGCATTTTTAATCCTCACAGATATCGCCTTCCATCACGCCGCTTTTAAACTCATCTCTATCCAGCCCGAAGGTGTGGGGGGACTGCTTCGCTGCTGCTGCCGAGCAGGCTCATTCCCGGGTCAGCAGCCGCGAGGGCTGACCTCCACTTGGAGTTAGCGGTGGCCGGGGACCGCTCTAATTTTTCCCAGCATGCTTAGGGAGGCAGTGGGCTGTGGTCCCAGCTCGGATGCCGTCAACCCTCACTACATGGAGCCTCGTGGTGAGGAGATGGGGATGGCAACATCCCCCCCGCCCACCACCGTCGCCTTCAGGGAAGCAGGTCCACGGACGCGGTGGCCTCTTAGGCCTGCATCTATGCTCAGAGGGAAGGCCCAGGCTTGGAGAGATGCTCGCCCTTCCCTTTCTAATGTATTCGTAAGGATGACGGGCAATAGGGACGAAGAGTCATAAAGACAACCAAAGAGGCACAGACAACCAGCAAAGCGGGAGCTGGCAATTCGTGGAGTCCATCTCTCGGGTCCTCCTCCGTTCCTTTCCCCTCCATCCTGAGCTCTGGACTGAAAACATTTAGCTGACCTTTTTGTGTAAGATGAGAAAAGATGCCATGAGCGAGTTCAATTCTCAAAGAAGAAAGAGAAAGCAGTGTTTAATATTTATTAGGTCCGACTACACTTTTTTGGTATTAATATTTAACCCAAAATACATCTGGGCATTTCTGCAGCCATCTGTAACAGACTTTATAAATGTATCCATTTCAAAATACTGGGCTTTAAGTTATAAATTCTCTGACACACCCTTTATCCATTCCATTTTATCTTTTGAAATTGGAGTTCCAGAAAAAATAGCAAAAAGAAAAAAATATGGCAGAAAAAAAAATTACTTGAAAATATAATGATCAAAGCTTTTTCTAAATTTGGCAAACAATTATAAACATACACATTCAAGAAGCTCATCAAATCACAAGTCAGGTACATCCAGAAAAAAAACACATTTAGGTATCGTACTCATGCGGTAAAAAAACAAAGATAATGAGAAAAGCCAGAGAATAATATCCTATTACGTACCCAGAGAGGAACACCGATCAAAATTAGCTTTGGGGTCTCCTCAGAAGCTATGGAGGCTAGATACTGGAACAGTGTCTTTAAAGTGCTGTGGTGGGCAGAAAAATGGTCCCCCAAAGATGTCTAGTCTTAATCTCCAAAACCACTACGTTAAGAGACCTGGCTAAAGAGAATTAAGGTTAGAGACAAAATGGAAGTTGCTAATCAGCTGACCTGGAGATGGGAAATAATCCTGGATTCCCCAATATCATCACAGGGGTCTTCATAAATACAAGAATAAGGCAGAAGTGAAAAAGACTACAAGAGAAATGACAATGATAAAGACTCGGCCTGACACAACTGGCTTTGATGATGGAGTGATGAGTCAGGAAATGCAGGTGGCCCCAGAAGCTGGAGAAGCAAGAGAGCAGATTCTCCCCTACTGGCCCTTGGGGCCCTTGCTTTTAACCTGCTGATTTCAGTGCTCTGAACTGTCACTTCCAGAACCGTAAGATAAAACATTTATAGTTTTACGCCACTAAGTTTGTGGTGATTTGGTACAGCCACAAGAGAAAACTGAAACATGTGCTGAAAGGGGAAAAAAACCTCATCAATGCATAAGTCTATATCCAGCAAAAATATTCTTCATGAATGAAAGCAAAATAGAGACATGTTCATATAAAAGAAAACTAAGTGTTCTTTGCCAGCAGAGCTGCGCACTGTAAGATGTGCTAAAGGAAGCTCCCCAGGCTGAAGGGGGATGCTAACAGATGGAAACCTGGCATTTCATGTGAGAATGATGGAAACGGTAAATGTGTGGGTAAATGCAAGACTTTTGTCTCCTCTGCATTCCTTCAAAATACGTATGACTATTTCAACCAAAGAGGAAAACATTGCAAAGTATGCAAATGTAATACATATGACACCGTGTATTTTATATGAAATGGTGAAATATTAACTCTAAGTAAACTGTACAAATTTAAGTATGTGCTTTGTAATCCCCAGAGAAGCCACTCCAGGGGTTACGCCATGCAGAATTTCCCAAACCCTTCACCTCGATGCCATCACATGAGGCTGGTTTTTCATGGGAAATGCTTTTGAAAATGCTATGGTAGGAGCCTCAGCCAGCAATCGGCTCACCTATTCTTTGCCAATATGCTCGTTTGCATCGGAGGTGGTATGGGACACCCTGGCAGATTTAAACAGGCACACAAACATGTATGCCAATTACAACGTTTTACTTTTCAACTTTTCATTCAATTGAAGAAGAATGAAACAGTAGACAAAAAACACCAAGAGGCAAGATGACAACTCTCTCTCTCGTCTTCTCCATTCACAATTCCCACCAAGGAAGGAAAGAGCTGCAGAGAAGAAGCAACAGAGGTGGCACCTGGTTCACTGCACGTGCAGTCAGGTCCTGATGCTTCGGGGTTGCCCGCCCACTCACCCACACTGAAACGTGTCGCCAGCGGAAACACACGAGGCAGAAAAAGGCCTAGGTTAGCTTTCAGTGTCTTCCTACTACACCCCATTTTATTCAGGGCAGAATCCAACATGATTCAATGGAACGCTTCTGGGTTTTAAAACACGTTCAAAATATTATGCTTTATTGTATGGTTGATTAACTAATATGTAAATTAATAACCTAAGAGCATCAGTGGTGTTGGTCTAAACATTAAAAATAAGTCAAAGTTGTATTGGTCACTTGCCGTTTTGGGCTCATTTATTTAAACCGCTTCCTCTAGCATCCTCTAATTTTTGCCATGGTCAAGAGCTAGATAAATTAGTCAACTGTCTTTCCTTTAGCTGAGGTAAACATCAAAAACTGCTTTGCTGCATAAGCCAGCATTATTGAATGCATTTATTGTAACACAGTGTTCACTGGAAGACTTATTTGGCAGATAGGGATGACAATAAAGACGAATAAAATAACCCTTATCCTTTAAGACTTAAGTGAAACGTGTCAGCAATATATACAACTAGATATAAAACAAGGCTGACTGTCATATTGGGAGAAGGAAAGGAGGAAACGCTTTTTTAGTCGGAGAATCAGAAGGAGTTTGTCCCTGAAAGGTGAATGTTTCAGAGGTTGAGAGAGGGGTGCGGAATCAAAATTAGAAACAGGAGGCCAGGGCAGTATAGGGCATTGGGGGAAAGGTGGGTAGCCCCGTATGGGAGGCGCATGCAGGTGACACAGGTGAAAGCTGTGAGAAAAAATGCTAACTATCTAATTCTGGGTCTTGATGCCCAGCTAAAGAGCATGGACTTTATTTCATAGGCAGTGGTGTTCACTGAAGATTTTTTTAAACTCTGGATCAACACGCTTCTTTATTTACCAACAACATTCTTTAAGAATCTATTACATGCCAAAAACTGTGCTAACAAGTAGGAATACTAAAATCCCACCTCAAGGAGACTGTAGTCTAGTGTGGGAATGAATGCATAGAAATCAATTTCCAAAGCAGCAGTGTGGACAGCTCATTGTACTGTGGTTGTGCCCAGCACAGATGCCCAAACTGGATTGCCTTACCAAATTCTGACCCTTAATCTACATGAGACACAGACGTGGAAGTATAAATAATTTAAAATAATAAAAGAGAAAGAAAGGAGAGATTGGAGAACTCAGTTATTGCTATAATCAGAATACCCAGCATCTAGTAAAAGATTACAAGGCAGTATAAAATAACACCATGGCCTCAGCAAACAAAGAGATATTTTTGTGGCAAAAATTAATGCCAAAACTCTTTTGCAAATGCTCTACTGCTCCTTTGCTGATCTGGTAATATTCTCATTTTTAAGAATAAAATAATGGGTGCTCTCTTCAGCAGCACATGTGAGGTCTGTCTAGGAAAAAAATAATAATGGTTTGTCAAATGAAAACAAAAACTAATATTTTCTCTTGTTTAAATTTTCAAAATCAGCTCAAATAAAAATCTCTTACAGCCAACGTTCAATAAAAGTACATCTCAGCAAGCTTCTTTTAAAGTGTCCTCTATAAAACAAGCAGGAGATATACACACTTTGTCTTTGTATAAGAATCATATTTATATATGTATTTTTTGGAACGTGTAGTTTGATACCTTAAGTTTTTATTCTTAGATGCTTACGGAATACAGAAAAGGTAAATTGCCATTGCTCTACCAGTGGTAACAAAAGAATTAATCAGCTACATTATTCATTCTTCAGCAGGCTGATTATTGATCCTGCAGTGCAACTGTTAAATTATGTACCTTAAAAATCTAGTAAGTAATTACAAATTATCAGTGACTACCTGTGTACTTTAGAGCACATTATTTTACCCCTAAAGAGGCACACTAATATTTTATGATTAGAGTCCCCAGCAGAATACATAAAAGAAAATACAAACTGTTGCTAAATGCTGTGTCTACCCATGTTTTCCTCTTAATGCAGCTTTAAACCTTTGCCTACTACAGGATACTGCATTTTCTCTTAAAAAACAGCACTGGACTTTATCCTTCAGTAAAGGTACTATTATACTGTCTGGAATAACTTTTAAGTATTAATATCTCAATACAGAAGTATTACAGGGTGATTTCTGCGTTTTAGTGAGTTTCAATGCAAATCCTAATGCCACTGCTTAAAGTCTCAAGTACCCCAATGAGAAATTGGTCCAGGAGTGATTAGTTATTATCTGACTGCTCTAATCATATGCCACAAAGCCAGAAGTAGCTACAAAAAGGCTTCAACTATGTTTAGCTTTGGTCAGACTTAAAGGGTTTGTTAATTTGCATTATAGATGATAGAAATGATTTTTCCTTGGTAAAATAATGGATGTTTCAGATACAGGATAAAAAGAGTATATAGATATCTTTCATTTGCATGAACAGGGTATGAGAACCTAGCATGTCCAATGCTAGATCACCATAGGTTCCAATTTGCTTGATATAGTCCCAGTTTATACCTCTTATCCCAGAATAACTAATAATACTTCTCTCCCTTTTGTTCTCAAAAGCATTCTGCTTCGGAAAATAAATTATATGGACACCCTACAATAACAAACCCTTCTTAAAGGACCCCTAGATTTAGTAGTATGATGGAACCCATGTCAATCACTGCCACTGGGTTACATCTGGATCCTGAAGCTAAAATACTATTACATCTGCTCCAAGCAAATGATTCCTTGCAAGGTGCTTGTGAGAGCACCTAAAAGGACAAAGAACTGGGGGCTTCAATAAGTTTACAGAACAGGTTGCATGACAGCCGGTGCGTGCTTAGTAATAAACGTGTATATCTGTCCAGGATCCAGGCTGAGACTTATTTTCATTTTAACACAGTGACTGTAAGTAAACTTGCAGGTGATAAAACCTTCCGTTCTCATTCACCTCTAACTATTAGAGGCTACAGACCTATTTCTAAATAATCAGAATTTGCTTAGTTCAGTTCGCAACAGTGCACACCTCAAGGACATCATGAAGTCTGTCACTATGCACGTACATCTGACAGCCATGGAAACACACTGAGTAACAAAAGCTGTGGCGTAAGAGGACTGCACATTTACAACAAAGTACAGTGAGGAAGACAGTAAAATGCTTCTATCTGAGACAACTCTATGACAAGGACAAACAAAATGAATGAAAGATCTGAAAAAAATGCCAGCTCTGGGAGTCAAATCAACCTCTGAGTTGGAAATCTTGAGCTGGGTAATAGCAGACTCAAGTAGAGCATACATGAAATCTAGCAGAGCTGAGGAATGTTTATGAAAGCCCTTCAGAGGAAATGTGGCTTTCTTCTGTGAAGGTACTGGGGAGGTTTTTCTCTGCTCCAGTCATGTGGCTCAAGGACGTGACGAGGACAGTGCCAGCAGCCCCTTCTACTCACCTCCCTCTTACTTTCTTCTTTGCTGTTACACCCTGTAAATATTAGGCACTTTGTATGGATGTGTTTTAAGGACAAAGGTAGGTAAGTACTTTTATATCTTTGCAACAAAACATGGAGAATGAAAATGTATCCTCCCCCCAAAAAAATTTCTCAGTTTCATCAACTTTTAATAAAATTTGTCATTGCAAAGTATATTAATCTGTGTGGACACGAGTTTTAATTTTATATACGTAAACATGAATGTGTATAAAATCAGTATGGATATTGGAGAATACAAAGAGAGAAAGAATATAAATGTAACTTACTTTTTTAAAAATGAAAGTTATCACTGATAGAGCCTAAGAGGCATCATCACTGATTTCCTTTTAAGTATTATAGATTTCAACCTATGGGAACAACTAAACACAACTTAAAATTCCTCCCGAAACACCATTGACCATAGTTGAATTTTGCATTAGTTTGTGAGTGGCTTAGGAATTAATGACAGGTTCTGACCAGCTCTGACGACCTTTCTCTGGTCAGGACCCCAAGCAGAGCGTACCAGAGCTGCGTGCCAACACCCACCCAGAGCCTGGGGTCAGCGGACTTGGGGATCAAGGTCCTGGGCAAACCCAGAAAAAGCTAGTAACTAAAGGTTAATGAGGTTAGGTCATGTATAAAGCCCTCAATGGCTGTGAATTCTTATGTTTGAAAAGAAATATTAAAGATTGTCAAAGGTCTCTCTTAGGAATACCTGCTCAGTATAAAATAGCACAACTTAATCCAACACACTTTATATAAAATACCTCATATGTGAGAGGGAAAGAGAAATTAAGAAAAACAAAATAAGGGAAGAAAGAAAAATTATGAGCATGTACACTTATTATCTTTAACATACCTTCTTTCATTTAGTCTAAAATAATCTAAATTAGCTACTTGCAGCTTCCTTCTTGGACAAGCAGATACCATTATCTCCAATTCCCAAAGAAGGGACCATCAGCCAACATTCCTCAGAAAGGTGTCTTTTTCTTAACAGTTAGTACTTTCTATATGATCAATTTTAACCATTTTTGCCAACTTGCTTGATTATATATATATAGGCTCTTGAAAATTTCTTATGACTCAAAAATCTTTAACAAAGTAATATATCCTCTGCATATTCATTAGAATAAACACAGTAATTTAACAAAAATAGAGGATTCTCAATGATCAGTACCCTCATGATTGAAGAGTGAGAATTTCTCAGGATACCTGTCCTATCTGCCTACGACCAGACTGCGAGTGAGGCTAGGGGAACACCACGGGACTGAGGGGCTCACACCACCCTCCATCCACGGACACCACTCTCAACTCGCCCTAAATATTGTCTTCTCATTCTCCAATGCCCTTTTCCAGCCGTCCTGACACTCCTCACCTCCAAATTCCCCATGCACCCCACAGTTCCCAGCAGATAAACGCCCTTCCCACATCTCAGAGCTAACAGAACTTTGGGCCAGGAGTTCTTGCCTTCAAATCTACAAAGCCACATGCCTGTTTCCAACCCCATCCTGTCACTCCTGTCATAAGCGAAAAAAGCATCCCTTGTTACTTCTTATGACTCATCCAGTATCTTTCTTCCAACACTAGACTATAAGCTCCCTAAAGTCAGGAACGCTGTCTTTCTTATTTATCTCTATGTTCCTGGTGTCCAGGACATTCGGCACCTACTAGTTAGCCAATAAATAGTATTTGTTGAATGAGTAAAAACAAGAAAGATTTCCTGGTTTCTCCTCTGGGTTTCAATAGTTGCTTTTCTTCTGTTGAAAAAAAATGGCAGGGGGGCGGGGAATGACAAGAAAAAAAATCTCAGGAGTAAAGACTTTAATAAAAGCTGCAGGGGGAAAAGTTTAGGTACCTGTTTTCCATGGCACTTTTCTCTAAACAGGCAATGTGTTTTATAAGGAATGCTTTTACCCACTGACCTAGCAACTCTAGCTACAATTATGACATGACTGCATCTGCTTGTGCACCTTCATTTTCATTTGTAACACATAAAAAAATTCCCATACCTCAATCTGGCACAGCAGGGTTCCAACCAGGTAAGACCAGGTAAGATAAAGTGCCAATGACAAGGTCCATCTGATTCCACATGATGATTTAAACTGAAGCCCTTTCTCCCAGCACTCTCCAATGGGCAACCAAAGCAGTCTCCCAATTCTACCTGACTAGACTCATGGTCAGTAAATGTTTAAAATTTAAACTTAGAATATGAAGTATCATTTGTAATCTGTTTTGTACATTGACTTTCCAACTAAGCTTTTATTTTGGGGGAAAAAACTTATAACAGCCAATGGTTTAGAACAATAAACATCATGTTCTTATTCCTACATGGATCCCTTGGACACGTGAGTTAACTTAATTTCTGAAACTGTCCCTATCGAAGGGAGGGGATGTGCAGATCATCAGCAGGAAATACACACCAGACAAAGTCCAGAACTGCCACAGAAATGTGACCCATGTCAAGGCACTTAAATGTATGCACGCATGCACGCACGCGCTCTTCAGGAGTTCTCAACCTCTTGTTCCTTCTGGTTTAAAATCTAAGAGGAATGAGAGAAGTTCCACCAAGTAGTCTAATTAAAATTTTATTTTACCCAACAGGTAAGCCTGAGCAAATTGATTAATTGCTCATTTTTGTTTTTAGCACAACATTCCCTAATGCTTTGAAAAATTAGCTTTGTGTAGGCCATACTACACTTCCTACATTATAGTCCACTTTAATAATTTCAGAGAAGCTTATAGTGTCTATATGAAGTCACACATTTGTTTATTTTTGAATACATGTGTCTGTGTATACATACACACACATATGCTATATTCAGAATGATTTTAACCACATTGTTAGCTTCAGGGGCTTTAACTCCTTTGACCGGTATGGGTATACTTGACCTTATTTGAAATTTCAATGCTTAAAGATTGCATTTCTCTAGTATATCTGTTTTCCTATAGCAAAAACATTAGGCATCAGGAATCAGTTATATTCTGCATGTCCATAAATAATATCTTATAATACTATATTTTCTGCTACTTATTTTAATTATAAATTTTAAATGCAGAGAATTATTATTTTAGTAAGGATGTACATCAAACTCATCCATATTTCTAGCCAAAATCACTTAAACTGCCCCAAATCACTTAAATTGCTCCTCTAAGACCTCCAGAAAAGAACTTTTCCAGTCTTCATAAAACCTTCACAGAAGCTCTGAAATTATCAGCTTTCAAAAATAGTCCCAATCCACCTGATCACGATTTTCCTCTTATGTACCTTTTATAGGCCCAATGAAACCACTTTCTGACAAGTCAACCTAGAACTCGGGGAGAAAATTACCCCTTCATCTTATAGTGTTACGAGTAATAAAGGAGATGGGGAGACGAGACACAATGACAAGCC
>PVJL010011147.1:0-15196 GCA_004026885.1 Lyroderma lyra
CTGACTGACCTCTGACTGACCCCCAGCACCTGACTGACCCCCAGAGCCTGACTGACCCCCAGGTCCTGACTGACCCCAGCCGCCCTCTGTAGTGACCCGGCCACTCTCCAGCCACAGAGCTTACACAGGGCATCCACCACGAGGGCCCTTTTGTGGGAGGAAGCGCACAGCTGACAAGGGCTGTGGGCTCAGGACACTGGGGACCCTGCTCAGGACAGGCTGGCAGTGGGGCTCCCTGCGGTGAGTGGTGACACTGAGCTTCTCTGGGTGGGCTTCCTCCCATGAGACACGGGGGCACCCATCCTTACCCGTCGGGGTGCTGTCATTCCGACTGTCATTACATGCTATGTGATGGTTAAAGGCACCATCAGACGGAAGCACAGAGGTCACAAGAGTGACTGTTGTCACTGTGTCCTGACCCCTAAACACAATTCTGCTCAGTCACCCGCGTTCTGAAGGCTTTGCCTGGCTGCACATGACACAGACAGGAAAGGTCTGAAACCAAGAACAAGCCCGCGGAGGCAAATACTTTGTGAAGAACTGATGATAACGAGGAGGAGATAGGGGACAGAGGTCCCCCTGAGCAGCGCATGCAGGTGGCATCGAACACACTCCCTGCAAAGGCCCAGAGCCAGCCGGCCAGCCTGCAGGTGGGCACGGACTTAGGAAAACCAGGAGCCCGTCCATGGGCATGACAGCCTGGAGCAGGTGGCCAGCATGCCGGGCAGGCCTTGCTCCCTGCACGGAGCTCCCTGCTAATGGAGCCCCCAAAATGCTGCGCACAAGGCACAGGGCCCTCCCAGAGTGGCGAAAGGTGAACCCCGACGCCATCTGGTCCCTGCAGAGCACTGGACATGGCCTAGGTGCCCTGGGCTCCTGGGAATGGAGGACAAGAAGCCCCACGACATCACGGTTCCTCCACCTGGTGCTTCGAACATGGCCCCCGTGCACACAAAGGCCAGCAGTGGCTTTGCCTCTCCTACCCCAAGTCGGGGGGCGAGGGGAAGCCAGGAGGGGACCCCTGCTCCCAGCTCAGCGGCCACACCCTGCGGAACCTGACCTCAGGGAGAGCCGGAGCAGGGAGGAGCTGCTGGCGTTTCTGCAGAAAACAACTTTCCGGCTATCTGTCAACTTCCAGCACTCAGAGGGCGAGCGCACGAACGTGCATCGTTAATGAAATTCACAGTCAAGAGGAGTTGTCATCATCCAGTTATATCTGTTATGACATACATTTCATCTTGCTCAATACATAACAGAGAAGCTATTTAATCAAACAGAAGACTCTTGCTAGAATGACAGTCCACGCGATGTCCAAACAAGCGTTTGTTATGCATCGCGAAGCTGATCGGGGTTGGACGGTTTTCAGGGGAATTTTCCTTCCCGCCCCCACGGAGAAAACAGCATGGGCTCAGACAACCACCCAACCCAACCGGTTGGGGCTGAGTCTGCGGAGTTGGGGACATGGGAGTCCCCCTGCGTCTGTGGGGGAGGTACAAAGTTCCAGCCGACCAGCCGGGGCGTCCACCATGAGAGTTTGCAGGGACGGAGGTGGTGTGTCCCTTCTGACCAGATGATGCCACACACGAGAGGGGGACCAGCTCCCATGCGAGGCCCGACGTATGGAACCATGACATCTGTGCTCTCAAGTGACGCTCACTCCCTTGGGCATCCCCTGTTTGTCTTCATAATTTAGTCAACACGCGGCTGCGACAGGAAAACCCATGTCTTCCTGTCGAGCCACAAGGCCCAAGGCCATGGACACAAAAGGGGAGAGACCTTCAGGAGGCAGCCGGGCCCTGGGGCAGCACTGCTGGTGTGAGCCTGAGGAAGGGCCTGACAAAGGACCCAGTGACACTCCCTGGGGACACCTTCCCTCCACTCCCTGGAGCACACAGGCCCTGGAGCAACATCGGGCGCCCACACTGATCGGGAGATGAGGGGGCAGGTGGATGGATGGGCGCCCCTGCCCCAAGGACGTGACCGACAGCAACAGTGGCCACATGTCCTGAGCGATGGCAGGGCTGTCTCCACTTCTACTAACGGTGTCCTGCGCCACGTGGAGGCCGCTCCAGGCAGCCTGTGGCTGGAAACTCCCTTTTTCCTCTGTGAAGACTGCCAATAAGCCCGGAACTTTCTATCACTGCATTCACGCTCTAAGTGAGCCAGGCACAGGCCTGCTAAAGCGAAGACTGCTGGCTCGCTCCTCGGTTTCCATGAGGGGCCCCGGAACCCTCCCCTCTGACCCGTTTCGGGCGAGGCAGAGGCTGCGGCACATGGAACTGCAGGTCCAGATGGGCCCTGAGGTCCCGCGGACTCGGGTCCCTGCAAGTCCTCGTGAGCTGCCAAAACGCTCCTGAACCGAGGTCTGACGCCATTGGAAGTGTCAAAAAGGTACGCCAGGCTGCCAAAGCCACGATCAGGACAGCCGGTCCTCCCTACTGCCCTCACGATCGGAGGTTTCTTTAATCCTCAGAGGAGTGATTTTTTTATATTCCTGGGTTCGTTTCTGGAGAATGAAAAATGTCTGCCAAAACACGTGAAAAAACACATTCCAAAACTTCAGTCACAATGAGAGGCTGTAAGTATGAACGCAGAACCTTCCAGGACCTCCCATGGGGTTGTCTCCGTCACTGCCTGGCTCCCAGCAGGTCCTGCACGTCTAGCCTGACGGACACCACGGTGATGACCCCAACATTCCTCTTTGGCTGCGTCCTCTTCCAGAACCTGGCCATGTCATCACGTCACAGAGCAACGTCACCTCCTCCACAGCAATACCTTCTTAGGGACAGGTCTCCGGGGGGCCAGATGGTGACCACCCCCTTCCCTACCGTCACTGTCCTGAGCACAAGGAGTTGGTAATGCCCATCCGCGCACACACACACTCCTGGGCTCTCCTCTGTGTGCCAAGTGGCTCCGATTCCTATAGCCATGCTCTTGGCTCAGCCGCTCACCATGCCCACTGACCACACTGAGGCCTTAGCAGAGTCCCTACCCTCTTCCTGTGCCCCGCTGGGGCTGGACAAGTCACTGGTCCTTTCGTCTCTCATTCCTGATGAACTCGTCCTGAGTCACGTGGGGCTCTTAGCGACCGACACAAGCCTGGATGTGAGGGGCTGGGACCGGACACTTCCATGAACCAAAGGCCAGTGAGGCCTCGAGCACCTGCCTGCGGGCAGAAAGGCATGGGACCCAGCTGACATGCAGGGACACGTCCCAGGCGCCGTGCTCCTCGGTGAAAACCCAGTCACAGGAAGGCAAAGCTGCGGTCCCAGGCCTAAGGAAAGCGCACAGCCCAGAGCAAGTCCGCCCGCGCTGGGTGTTGGCGTTTACACGTCTAAACCAGAGAGGAAACGACAGCACATTCCAAGCAAAACTGCACACATCGAGACAGACCAAGAAAATAACAATAAAAGTGCAAATTTATTCTGCATGTGTGATCGTGATCATCATTACATCAAGTTCTGCGTATGCCCGGCCAGAATAAATATTAACCCGCTTCGTAAATGACTCCATGCTGCATTTGTGGATACAGCTCCACCCAAACCCAAAACAACACGGTTTCCATAGTAACCAGCAGATTTTTTTTTTCAAAGAAGGAAAAAGGAAGGGACGACTTCAGAACGGATAGCAATGAAATAAAATAGCAGCATCAACAAAACATGTCAGCATTATTTAAAACACACACTTAGGACCACTCTATAGCTTAACGTCTTTCTAGAAAACCAGCCCCTCCCAAGTCACCTTCTTGTAAAGCTGGTCCTCCCACCAAAAAAAAAAAAAGAAAAAAAAAAAAGAAAAACTGTTTCCATTTTAATTGAGGAAAGAAGCAAATTTCTTGAGTCATTCCTGGATCCAAATGGGGGGATAATGAAGAAAATAACATCGACCCCCTGACTGAGCACACGCTGAAATCCAGATTAATTACCCGATGGTAATCCTGAAATCCCAACGAGGCTTTGATCACCTTGGAGCATCTCCTCTCTCGCTGAGACTGCAATGAGTGTAAAAAAGAAGCCAATGCCAACTTTCAACGCCGGAGAGCCAGAGACCGGGAAGGCTGCGGACCACCATCAGCTGGCAGCCAGGGTCTGTCACCAGAACGTTCTCCAATATCAGTTCCTCCAAGTGCGTACTACACACGGACGGTATGGGGTGCTCCATCTGCACCCCGCAAGTCCTGGGGTTTCACGCTGCAGACAAAACACTCAGGACAGCCCCTGTGGGCAACGGTCCTCCAAGAACAGCACTGGCCTTGGGTGGGGTGATCTTGAACTTCACAAACTCCCAGTGCTGGCCAACCTCTCTCTTTCCCACTGCCTCCTGATTTCAAAATAGTACAGACTGACCAAAATAAAATATTCATAAGATGTGAAAATAGTCACGTTGGGTCCCCGGCTCCTAATGTCCTTCTGAAAGACATTCTGAAGTCGTCTAATAGCAACGTGCTCTGTCTGCAGTCCAGCTGGGTAACCTGGAGGAAGTTACTTAACCTTCCTTTAAGAGCTTCAGTTTCCTCACCTGTGGAACAGGAACACTGAAAGCATCGACCTGAACACCTAACAGACTTATTATTATTTATAAGTAATTTCTCCTTCCTGACGTTTCACATAGACTCTGATGGGTTCTCCGTAGAACACACCTCTCAGTGTTGAGGAACAAGTATCTTCGGAGCAATTCAGGGCCTGCAACCCCCACCCGTGCGTCTCGGGCGGCTTTCCCTCCCAAGGCACGCCCAGCAGTCTGACTGCACCTTTGACCCTTACCCTTTCTGAGCCTCACCTTTCTACGTCCACAACCGGCGCCACCCGAGCGGCCACCCAAAGAACTGTGGCAACCAGCACGTGGGAGACCTCGTGCACGACATTTCACAAAGACTGTTACACGCAAACCCTGAGTGTGTGTTGGCCATTAGTATCGTTACGCTTCTTTGCTCACATCAAACACTGACTGGACAAGTATGTACTGAATGCTACGTCGTGCTAGGCGGTGCGCGGTTTACAAAGCTGACACTATCTGTGCTCTCATGGAGTTCACCGCCCAAACGGGAATGCTTATGTTGAATAAACAGATGCAAAAATGTATATAATTAAAAACCTCGTTCCTAACAAGTGTTATAAAGGAAAAGAACAGCGTGAAATGACTAAGGTTGATCAGTGACACTATGTCACATTTTTAGGATCTATATCCTGTGCCCAAAGCAACACAAAAATGCTTCTTCCCACCAATAATTGCACACACCACTAGCGCAGAAGTTCCGAGTATGTACCTTCTAGCCCTTTCCGTATAGGACTCAGTACTGAGGACTCAGTACTCAGGGCTTCCTTTTAACCAGAACCATAATTTCCACTCTTTTGAACAGACGTAAGAAATAGGCCAGATTGATGTTTATCATACAAGAGACGTGCAAGATGAGATCCAAGATGGCGCAGCAGAGACCACTGTGCGGCTTCCTTCCGAGGTGCTGCCCGCACAAAGGGAGGGGAGGGGCCGACAGGAGGAGGGGTCCGGGCGAGCCGCCTGAGGGGCCCTGTCCCTTCTCTCCTCCCAGCCCTTCCCAGAAGCACTCGGGGCTGGAGTGCGAGGAGCACAGGCAGGAAGGTGGCTGATGGAGGAAAAGACCTTCTGGACCTCGGGCATGGGGGAGATGCCAATCAGCCAGCCTGGGATGGGGGTCGGCTGGAACGTTAAACGCTTTGGTGCACAGAACCCCGGCGGGGAATTCAAAGGAAGGGTGACAGACACCCGTCCTCTTGCCCTCTCAGACGCTGGCTCTGTGGGATCACCGGGAACAGCTGGGGCGGTTCGGTGACAGAGTAGCTCAGGTCCCTGATGCATGGGGCTCGGCAGCCAGGGGCATCCATGGAGAGGATGGAGTTGTGGCCACCTGCGTTCTCCAAAAGGACGGTATTATTAAAAGGGAGCGGGAGGTCGGGGTGCAGCCTGAGACTGATCTGGTCCAGGAGAGGATGATAGGGTCACTTTTCTCTGGGTGCTGAAAAATTATGTAGCTCTTAAACAGACTCTTGTGTTTCCACCACATCTCAGCCTTTTAACTTTGCATGTGGGCAGCGGGCAGCAGGACCCAGTTTCTGTTTGGTAACAGGTTTAGCACAGGGAGCGAACCACCGTGGATCACTTGGTAGCTACCGGCAGTCCCCGGTTGCTCAGAGGCAGTGGGTAACCTGGGCCTGCTCGAGAGCCCCGCCAGGAGGTCCCAGAACCAACATACTTGGAAGTTGGCTTCAGACCACAGCAGAGATACGAGTTTAAAACAATGGTTATAAGGATGCTCATGGAACTTAGTAAGAACTTCAACAGAGAGATAGCAAGCATTAAAAAGACATAGAAACCATCAAAAAAAGTAGTAGTCAAAAGTGAAGAATACAATAACTGAAATAAAGAATTCACTAGAAGGAATCACCAGCAGACTAGATGACACGGAGAATCGAATCAGTGGTTTGGAAAACAGGGTAGCAGAAAAATACCCAATCAGAACACCAAAAGGAAATGAGAAATAAATAACTAAAGAGGATAGTCCAAGATTCCTCTGGGACAACATCAAGTGCAACAACATTCCTATCATAGAGGTACCAGAAGGAGAAGAGAGAGAGAGCAAGGGATTGAGAACCTACTTGAAGAAATGATGATGAAAACTTCCCTAACGTGACAAAGGAAATAGATACACAAGCCCAGGAAGCACAGAGTCCTTAACAGGAAGAACCCAAACAGGCCCACACCAAGACACGTCATGATTAAAAAGGCAAAGGTTAGAGACAAAGAGAGAACCCTAAAAGCAGCAAGAGAAAGGCAACTAGTAACCTACAAGGGAGCTCCCGGAAGACTCTCAGCTGATTTCTCAACAGAAACTTTCCAGGCCAGAAGAAACTGGCACAAAATGTTCAACATGACGAAAAACAAGGACGTACAACCAAGATGACTCTACCCAGAAAAACTACCATTTAGAATTGAAGGACATATAAAGAGCTCCCCAGACAAGAAAAATCTAAAGGAGTTGATCACCACCTAACCAGTATTACGAGGAATCTGAGAGGGGCATCTTTAAGGTGGGGGACAAAAATCAAAATTATGAATAATGAAATGGCAATAACTACGTATCTATCGACAATTACTTCCAATGTAAATAAATTAAATGCTCCAATCAAAAGACATACGGCGTCGGAATGGATACGAAAACGAGACTCTTGCACGTGCTGCCTACGAGACTCACTTCAGATCGAAAGACACACACAGACGCAAAGGGATAGAAAAGGATGATTCATGGAAATGGAAACTAATAAACACACACGTGGGGCAGCAATACTTGGACCAGACAAAATGGACTTTAAAACAAAGGCTGTAACGAGACAAAGAAGGGCCCAGCATCCCACATCTGGGTGTTTATCCAAAGAAACCCAACGCGCTACTCCGAGGGGGCGTGTGCATCCGTACGTTCACGGCAGCCCTGGGTACGACGGCCGGGACGTGGGGGCGGCCTGCGTGTCCGTCAGTGGGAGAACGGAGGAAGAGGAGGCGGCGCGCTAGGCAGGGCAACGCGGCTCGGCCAGGGCGGGGACTGGGCTCTCGCCATCTGCGGGGACGGACCCGGAGGGCGCTGTGCTGAGTGCAGAGTGTCAGACAGAGAGACGGACGCAGTGTGGTGTCACTTACGTGTGGGCTCTAAAGAACAAAATGAACAAAACAGAAACACTCACGGACACAGAGAACATTCTGAGGGTTCCCCGATGTGGGGGGTGGGGTGCAGGGTCAATAAGGTGAAAGAATTAATACAGATTGGTGGCTACAAAACAGTCACGAGGATGTAGGGTGCAGCACAGGGAATCTAGCCAATAATTTGGTGATACTAGAGTGCCAGGTGGAGATCAGACTAGTTGGGGAAATCACTTCTTAAATGACACAAATGTCTAACCACAGTGCTGTACTCCTGAAATTCATATAAAATAATAAGGAATGTGAACGGTAATCTAAAAACGTAAAAAGGGGCCGGAAAGGTGAAGGGCAACAGGAGGTCCAAGTTTCCAGGCACAAAATAAGTGAGTCAGGGGCATGTGACACACAGCATGGGGAATATAGTCACTGATATTGTGACAGCTGGCATGGTGTCAGGTGGCTGCTGACCTTGTCATGATCACTTCTTTAGGTGTATGTATGTTGTGTAACTATGGTGTACCCCTGGAACTGATATAAAATTGTATGTTAGTTCCATTTTTAATCTTTAAAAATCTTTAAAATTTTTTAATAACAAATTAATACATCCTTCCAAAAAAAAAAAAAATTCAAGTTGACATACTAAAGTGACAGGGAGAGAAACAGTAACACTGAGTCCACCCTGAAGCCACATGTCAGCCTGAACGTGTCCCCTGCTGTGCTACCGTGTGCGTCCCCAGAATCGTGAGAACTGTGAGAGCACAGCGTCCAGATGCGGCTCCACAAAGCTGCCCGGTGACACAGTGAGAGGACACGTGCTGGTGACCCAGGTGGCCCCTCCTGACCAGGCCCAGCAGGGCTCCTCTGCAGGACACCAGGCGACTCCCAAGTTTAAAGATTTACCTGAATGTGTTCTCCAGTCACATTAGCGGGGTCCTCCCCCACCCCTTCCTACAGTTTGCCTAATGGTAGGAGACACTAACAGCAACTGTATTTGCATTTCATTATGAAGTCCGTGAGTCACCAGAAGTACGTGCTGGAACTTACGCTTTATTGTCTTTCATTGTGTGCTGCCTTCAGGGTCAGTTTTGCCGGGGACGGAGCCGTACGTGTGGAAGATTACTTTGTGGGGGACACACTTTTCTGTCATGGTTTTTGCTTCAAACTCTACAGGTCCCATCTCACTCCAAGTTACGGCACTTTCCCCATTTAAATGTGTGCAGTCGTCTCCACAGAAAAGAAAGGTTTGGACTTTTGAGCTACACTGTGCAGAGATGTTCACACCCAATATACACCCAAAAAGAAATTATACATGTGACTGACAAAAACAGTATGACAATCAAGGCAATCCAAGAGTCCTCAGAAGTTTGAAAATGCTTTCCTATTTTTTCTGTCTCAAGTAAGATCACGAATCAGAAAGTTGGGGGGCGGGGGTGGGTCTGACGCTGCCCTTGAGGTAGAGCTTCTCCCCGGCGTACCAGCACTGGGGCCTTTGAAGCCAGCCGAGGACCCCGATAGAAAGCCGACATCCTGAGATGAAACACGGCGGGCACTCAAGTCCCCTGCTTTACCTACAACACGGCATGTTATTCATTTTAATGATCTGAACACAGAAGGTAAATACGTCAGACAACGCTCAGCTGCACAAGTCGTCTTGTCTTCCTGGCGGTGAGAACAGGGAGGACTGGTCTGTACACCCCACGCACCCAGCTCCCCATACTGTTGCTGCCCCACCAGCTGCCATCACGGCCAGCTACTGAGTCACCAAGGGAAGGTCTGAGCCCAGGGCCTGGGCCTCTGACACGACACAGCCGTCAACAGTGCCGGTCTCCGTGTTCACGGACAGGCCACCCTCCTACACGCGGTCGTTTAATCTCACAGATCTTTCTGAGCCATGCGGCTGGGCTAAGTAACTTACCCGAGGACACTCCGCTATTACCGTAAGTGGCGGAACTAGGATTGGAAGACAGAGTGTCCACTATGAGCCTTTAAACTCTCTCCCAAACTAGGCCCTTAATACGTCCCCTTAAAGCAGGGGTGTCCGACCATCTGGCTTCCCTGGGCCACACGGGAAGAAGAAGAACTGTCCTGGACCACATATCAAATACACTCATACTAACTATAGCTGGTAACTTAAAAAAAAAAAAAAATCCTCCCCAAATATCTCATAATGTTTTAAGAAAGTGTATGAATGTGTGTTGGGCCGCATTCAAAGCTGTGCTGGGCTGCACGTGGCCTGCGGGCTGTGGGTTGGATAAGTTTGGTCTAAAGAACGCTTCACTTGACCTTTCAGAGTGGTGGATGGGATAGACACAGAGGAAAAGAAGCAACCAGGAGAGAGAAACAAAGGTCTCCACTTGAGATCTTGTGCTTTGTCCAAGGCTGTCAAAACACTGTCCCAAAACTGTATCAAAAGTCTAAAATATTAATAAAAAGCAGCTTGGAAAATCACTCATCACTCAAGGCCTTGTTCTATCATGAATCAGCAGACATAGATAAAACTGACGTATCACCGTCTACCACAAAGTGAAAGAAAGAAAAGCAAGAAAAGGCACCTGACCTAAAGGTCCGACATTTAATGTCCAGTCTGGTGGGAAAACAGGAAATGTGGTTTAAGCCTGTGGCTCTCAACAGAGGAGCTGGGGCGCGCCGTCTTCAGAACCCGGAGAGCATTTTGGGCCATCACAGTGGCCGGGGGGACCAAGCAAGGCCACCACTCAGCCGAGCATGGCACACAGAGAACTGGCACGTCTCCAATAGCTCATTGGCTGGGAAACTAGCCAATGAACAGGCCCCACATGGGTGAGACATGGACTTGCTCGTGTCAGGGACCCGGAACAGGCACCTCAAAAAGGTCTGCTCAAGGGCTAGATGACCTTTTACACCATCAGTAAAATGAACTGTTACAAAGATAACACGGCAGCCCGAAAATCGTTGTGTTAGAGAGAGAGAGCAGGACAACGTGAACTTACAGGCACAAGATGATTACAGCTATCTATTTATTTAAATTCTGTACCCAGAAGAGAATAAATTAATATGAAGTGTTTTTGCCACTTGAGCAATGTCTGAACCCCTTTTTAAGGAATTTCTTGAAGGTGAATAATTATAGAAATATGAATTGATATCAGTGTTGTCCAGCAGAAATAGAGGGTGAGCCATGTAGGTAACTTAATTTTCCGGTAGCCACACTAAACAGATAAAATGCACTTTAATGCTGCATTCTAACCCAATATAGCCCGAATCTTACCACTTCCACACGCGACCTCTGATCCGGTGTGCACGTTCCATGCAGGCCATCTCAGCTCAGACCGGCCCCCGCCGTCAGTCCACGCGCCCAGCAGGTACGTATGGCTAGTGCCACCGAGTGGGAAAGTTCTAAAAGATCATACTGCCATGTCCTGTGGGATGGAACTGTCCTGCAGGAATTCATCCCAATTCTGCTGTGGAAGACCCTTAGCCTGTCTGGGGTGGCAGAGTTCACGGGGTCTAGATGGGAGGCCCAAGGAATCCCTACATGGTGGACACACCCCTCACCTCCCGCACTGCACGTACATCTTCAAACCTCAGACAGAAGTAGCACCCGCCATCAGGTTTCTCACCTGGTTCCCGCCCCTCGGCCGTGCGAGGTCATCGGCTCGACGGCACTTGCTGGGAGCCCTGCAGCTCGAAGAACCTGCTTCACGAAGGAACTGGTCCGAAGGAAGTTTACTGCCCCGTCTCATCTTCCCTCCCCCTCTTGGTAAGTGACACCTGTGACTTCCAGAGCCAGGCAGCTGAGACGAGGGCCCTCGTGTGTCACCAGCGCCTGGAGCCAGCGCCCCCCAGGGGACCCGCTGGAATCCTGCAGGACGCTCGCTCCCACCAGGCGCCTGCCAAGCTGGACGTCCGAGGAGCTACAGCCACGCCCAGGCTGTCCAGACCCTCACATCCCGGGCCCTGAACCCCCTCCTGCCACCCTGGAATTCTCGGGCTTCCAAGGAGCCCCCAGAAAACGTGCAACTCTCCAAGTACAGACTGGGGACTTTGCCTCGGCCTCCATGGCTCATGACTCATTTCCTTCATAAAATAAATGCATTCTAACTCTTCATTCATGTACTGACCGTACAAAGTAAAAATATAACATTCTGATTCAAATAATTGTGAAGGGGACCTCAGAAAAGTCACTCTGAACTGCACAAAATCATACAATGTAAAGTTAAACCAACCCTTCAGAGCCCCTAACCCCGTCCTCTCGTGACATTCAGCCTGGTGTCCGTCCTGCTGATTTGAGTATCAGTGGTCCGTCCCTCCCGTGTAACCACAACCGCCTCCTAAGTGGCAGCAAGTCGGACACACGACGGACACTGTCAGATTATTCAAGTGACATTAGAAAGGAGCATTGCAAGGTCGTCTCGAACACTGAGGATCTGTGCCCATACATCAAGTGCCCGCTGAGACAGAGCTTCAGAATGAAATCTCCTATCATGATTAGAGGAAAACATGAAACCTCACAGTTTATACACGACAAGAAGCATTTGGCTGCAAACGGTTTTATCATTTTGCTAATTAAAAATTACCCCATTTTCACTTTGGATTCATCGTGTAACAGAAACAGGAATAACCTCTCGCCATGCCAGCAACACAAGCAAATGGTTCAAGTTCTACTCTCAAAAAAGAAAAGAAAAGAAAAGAAAAAACCCTTTAAAAGTCGGCACAACGTTTCATTAGGCCACAAATCAAAATCCGTCTGTCCCTGACGTCTCCTCCGTGCCTTCCAGGTTCCAGACCTACTTTTTTAATCACTCCCGGCCTCGCTCAGAAATTAAAACACATTAAACTCCCAGTCGTCTCAGAGCTGTGGAAAGCCCTGTGACACCATATAACCTGCAGGCCTGTCCATGTGCACAATGGACCTGTAATACCATCAACTGCTGTATGTCAAGTATTGAATAACTTTCACAATGAGAGAAAAATAATATTCCCGGAATCACGCTGTCATCAATAAATCTGTTACATGTGAGGAACATAAATAAATACTAAAAAGGGGCCACCGTGAACTGTCTCTTCCGAAGTCTGCCAAGTGGAAATGGGTACAACCGTAATTAAAAATAAAATCATTTTCAAGTTCCCAAGGTGTTACCAACAAAATATGCTGAGGAAAGAGGAATGTGAGTGGCAGGCAGGGGACTGACAAGCACGTGTCTCCCCGGAGAGCCCATGCAGGCCGAGTCTGCCGCGCACACGTGTTCATCTATCTGTCTCCTCGGGCCCCCGTGTGCCACGGGAGTCGGCGTGGATTAATGGCACCGAAAACCGGAGAACCTTCCAACTGCAAGTTACGGCAGCCACTGTGTCAGTGGAAACAATGAATCACAGACGTGCAACCTGGGACAAGCTGTGGCAGCACCTCACGTGTGTCGCCACCGCGTCACGTGACGCGGCGGTTGCCATGGTGAGGCTCCATGTTCGGGGAATGTGTGAAGTCTCCTAGAAGGCAGACACCCACCTCCACACGTCCCCGCGCCCACGGTGTCTCCTGCACGTTGTTGTCACCGCTGCCGGCACTGGCTGCCTCGCCGGGCGTCTTGCTGGAGGCGGCACGGAGGGAAGTCACTGGGGAATGGAAAAGGCTGGGCGCACGTCCCCCGCGTCGCCTCGTGCGGGCTCCAGCGCTCCGGGAACAGCAGTTCTTCGAAACAGAATCGGTGTGAACTGTTTCCGTGGGACCCCAGCAGGGTGTCCCCCACCAGGGAGGTGACTCGTATGTCACCTGTGTTAATTTTCAGGCAGGAAAACGAGGGCTGAGGCAGAAGAGACCAGCAGCGATGCAATTCCCCAGGCGCCAGAGCAAAGTCACGGGGACGGGGACCCTGGTCGCGGTCCGCTCCCCTGCCTGCAGCGGGCCCCGAGCTCTGCCTGCCGGACAGACACGGAAACGAGAACCGAGCAGAACCGCCACCAGGAGATGACATCACCTGCCCGCACGCGCTGAGCCGGGCATATGGCACGGCGGGGTCACAGGGTGGCTGCTGTGGCCAGAGCCAGAACCAGGGCCACGATCCTGTCCCCACCGCTGCCGGGACGGGAGCAAAGCAGCCCACCCCATTTCCGGGGAGACAGGACTCTTCAGCCATTGGAATTTAAGAAGTGGGTCAAGAGAAGTCAAACTCCCTCCCCGGTGATGAAGGCCGTTTGGTCAAAAAGAAGCACCTTTACTTACCTGTATTTTCATTTTCATTTACATATAAAATGCACGGGAACCCCTGTGGCTATCGCTTCTGTGAGAAACGACCGAGATGGTGGCCACAGGACACGTGACACCGAACATGGAGGACACAAGAAGGACCAGTCACTGTCCGGAGGTAAGTGGCGGGGTGTCACGCACAGGAAGTGGGGTGCCTATGGGTGGCCGCTTTGAGTCCCATGTAAAAAAGAACTTCCAGCCCTCAGGGCTAGTCCCCAACGAAACGGCCCTCATGGACGGGTGTCCGGCATCTCACCTTCTTCAAATGGTCCGGTCGTGTGGCAACGACACAGCCGCCAAGACAGGGCATGGGAAGCAAGGGGCCGACTCCAGCCTCAGCCTACTTTGATCATTCTCTGTCCAGGGCTCTGAATGCGTGTGACACGTGTCACCAAAATGCATCGGTACACACACGGCCAGTCCGTCCCGGAGATGCCCGGGAGGACAGGACAGGTGTACTGCAAAGGTCCCAAACCACATTTTTTGTTCAAGGTGTCAGTTCCTAGGAGGCAGTACGCAGACCCCCACGGGTACCTGCTGGGCCGTTCGGGGGGACATGAAACATAAGCAGTTACGGCGGAAAAACAAGCACAAAAATGCAAAACGTTAGTCATGAACAATAAGTGTTGAGTTTGAATCACCGTTCATGGAGACACTTCAAAATCAGATCCCATCAGCGAGTGATGATGGGTGAGGGTGTGGCTATGAACCCTCCCCCAAACTGCTCTTCTACCAATCATTACGCAGTTCCAGAACAATCCATTTGCAACGTTTCTAGAACTTGCCCCAAACATACAAATACATCTGTAGCCAGACTGTTTGACCAGTTTCATTACTGACTAGAAGTAAGTGCCTTGTCTTTCATTTGTGATTCTTTTCAAGTAGCATTTTCATTTAATGTCTAAATACTTGATCATCATTATCCATATTTAACTGTAACGAATATTTATAAAATTAAATCCGTGGGTAGTACTTTTAGTGGAGTCATTGTTGTTTCCTGACGTGTGGCCTCATGTCCACTATTTCACATGAAGATAAACCCTGAACAAAAGTGTCGGTCTTTAAAAACAGATGCTTTAAAAGCAAGAGGTACAATTTATGAAATGGGTTTAAAGGGGCCCCCACGTGGGAAAAGGTTGGGAACCGCTGATTTAGGGCGAAAAGCAGCTACATTATTTACTAAAAATTGAGCATGTGCCAATGTTTTGGAATGCTGTATGTGCAAGTCATGGAACCCCCACTCGTCTAAGTGTTAGTATAATTACTCGCATTTCAAAGGTCAGGAAACTGAGGCACAGTGATTCACAG
>PVJL010011147.1:15296-44693 GCA_004026885.1 Lyroderma lyra
ACGGCCACACCCCCTATATGACCACGCCCCGGGTATGGCCACACCCCTGAGCACGGCCACACCCCCAGCATGGCCACACCCCCAGGAACGGCCACCACCCCACCCCACCACGGGGCATGTAGCGACTCCGCTGCTTCCCTGCAACCAGAGCACCGGAGACTGTGAGCCAGCGTCTGCCCGCGCTCAGCTCCTGCTAACGGAGACCCTACGTACAACCCGACATCTGCCCTGCCCATTGCTGCCGGCCCACTGGGAGTCCACCGCGGTGATAACCCACGGGCAGCTGGCCCAGAAGCGGCCACATCCCTGATAGCGACTGACGTCAGGTGACCCTCCCCACCGACACCACACAGACACTTGCTTTTCCATTGTAAAAGTGTTCAGAAACACACAGCAGTGGACAGGAGCAAGGGCTGTCCATGCACTTGGCACCAGGTCGGACCAAAGTCCCTTCTGCAGCTGGGGTGTGGGTGACCCCGTGTTCCCACCACCTTGAGCTCTGGGTCCCGGACCTCCCCCGGATCCTGATGACGACTAAACACCAGAAGGGTGACTGTCCGGGCACCTTTTAAAGCAGCAACATTAACAATTGAAAAGCGGCCACCACGTCCCTGATACTCCCGGTTACGTCGCGGGAAGGTTGACACACACCTAGCACCACCAGAGGTTCAGCACAACACAGGGCTCTTCATAAGCCGATGAGGTCAATGTGTCCCCTGTCCCCACGTGGCAGACAAGAGACGCAGGCTGAACAGGCCCCTGACTTGGCCGTGGTGACAACTACTAGTGAGACCTGGGCTGGGACCTGAGGACATGGCCTCCGACCTCAGAGACCCAGCCCTGCCCACGCCCCGTGGGGCCTGGGAATCTGCACGGCAAACCTGCCCAGGCAGCCCTGGGCCACAGTCTGAAGGACACAGCCTGAAGGCGAGGACGTGCGGGAGAAGGAAGCCAGGGGACCCAGGGGGTCTGGTCCCTCTCATCCTCCACACAGGTGTGTCACAGCCCCCGGTGCGTCCCACAGAATCTTAACAGCTGCTGAAGTACTGCCATCTTTTTCAGATGCTTGTCGGTCAGGTAAAGTCGTTCTACCTGTCCTGTCCAGAAAATTACTTCAGCTTGTCGCTGAGCAGGTTAGCATGTCCCTGCCCTAAGACTCTGTGCCAATTCAGTGACACCAGCAGCTCAGGGCTGGCCCAGGCAGGCGCGGAGGCCGGGGCGGGGGAGCTGGTGATGGGTTCATCAACCACTGCACTAGGTAAAGAGCTAGATCAGCCCCTTCCCCCGTCCCCCCACTTTTAATTGTAAAACCGGTCAAATGTATAAGAAGAGAAAAATAGTTTAATGAACCCTATCTACACATCACTCGGATTCACGAATATTGAGATTCCATTCCGTTTTCTCTTTTCTGAAGATTTGTAAGGGAGATTGCGAATGACAGGCCATTGCACGATCCGTTGTCCAACTCTAAAAAGCAGAGAAAAATCCCTGAATAATAACTGAAAGCACTGAGTGTTGGAGAAGCAACTGCCCAGAGCCACCTGGCATCCAGCCTGAACGCCCACATGGACACAACTCCCCACGGTGCACAGACAAGGGTCTCAGTGACCCAAGGGGCAGGCGTGACCTCTCGGTGGCCCAGCCCTCGCCCTGGGCACGGAAGTCCTACAGCCTTGGTCCCCCTCCCCGAGCGGTGGGCCCGCTGGTCCTGTGTGGCCTGTCCCTGGTACGTCAGGAAGAAAACTCAGCTGCTCGGAGGTTGGGGACCCTATAAACTGCCACCACCAGCATCTCCACTTTAGGAGGGACCAGAGGACGCACAGCGCTGGGCCCCACTGCGTGACACGGGGGGTGTCACACTGAGGACGAGGACGAAGGTAAGGGACATTTTCAGAAGTTACTCCCTTTCATATGGCTGGTTCCGTGAAAAGCCCTCGTGTGAGGCCAGCTGCAGTTTTCAATGAACTATGTTCTGTTTCTAAACACAGCGAGGAGCTGGGACACCTTCCCTGCCTGAACCAAGTGACAGACTCCGAAAGAACCGCAGAACCTTCGGGAAGGTGACGAGGCCACCGCCCTGCCCTCGTGGTTAGGACCCGGGCTTTGAGACGGCCCGGCTAACTTGACACGCCAGTGATCCCGTGTCCGGTGACTTGAGCTTCTGTCTCCTCAACAGTGAAACCAGAATAACGACGCCCATGCTACCCCAACCACAACAGGAAAAAGCAGTGCCTCGGAGCCCTGTAGCTGTCCGCTGCAAACGTCATTCGGGGGGCACAGGAGAGGCTTCACCCCAGGAGCCTATTCAACCAACGGATTGGGGCTGTGTGGAATTCTGTGAAGAGAAAACCCCAGAGCCACCATCAGAACGGACCACGACGGGGCCCTCCAAGGTGTCATCTGTGGTCAAGGCCACCACCTCATCCCGTGAACCCGAGGCGAGAGGTGAGCCAGCACGTGTTCACCCACAGTCACCTTCCAGAACTCTCCACGGGCAGCGTGCATCACCCAACAAAGGAAGTGAACGTGTACGCTAACCGCACGATGCGTGGGGGCACGGATGGCTCATTTTTATTTCAGGAGGAATTAAAACAAGGGCGGCTCTCCACAGGGTGGCTCAGCGGCCTGCACGCGCCCTGAGTGGGGACTTCCTTCTCTGAGTCTGTGCATTGCCCCACCGAGTTAACAGAAAGCAGGGTTTCTTCAAAAACAACAAGCGATGTACTGTAAGTTCCTAGAATTCCACCTCACAGAAGACACCCACGAGCCGAATGCCTCCTCCCTGGTACAGCTGGCCCGGGGCATTGATAAAAACCACGATTAACCTGCAAAAGGAAACTGCAAGGAACTCGCCCACGCCAGCGGCACCTGGCGCCCGCGGCCTCGCCCCGCAGAGACACGCCGCCCCGGGACGCAGCGTCTGGGCCACCACTTCCTCGCTGTGTCTGAGCCTCTGGTACCAATTGGTGACGGCTGTATCCTCTCTTTTCCCAAGTTACAGAAAAAATTAACAAGAACCCTACAGGCCCAGAACGTTCCACCCACGTAACACCAAAACCAGACGAAGGACAGAAAATTAACCACCCCAAATCCACACCAAGGGGCGTATCCGTGCCAACAATCCAATCGCGACACCATCGGATAAGGGCTGGAACGGTGCGCGGGTGGGATTCTCGTTGATGGAACGAACGCGGACTGTCCCACCTCTGGGTGCCAGGCGCGGGGACGAGCACTAGGTGGACAAAGAAAAACCACAAGGCCTGGTGCGCGAAAGCTCTCTGCCTGACGAGGTTCTGCCCGCACTCGTGCAAACGCGGTGCTGGGGAGCCCGCCTGCGAGCGAGTAAGCAGGGTGACTCAGCGGCCACGGCCACGCTCCGCAGCTGGAAGGGTGCGATGGATCAGCGCCGTGGGCCCGGGGCGGGCGGGGCACGTGCGCGGGCGTGCCCCACCCCCGACTTGAGCAAAGCGTTGCGTGCTTTGTGCAGGTGTCGTGCGAAGCGGAGCCCGTCCCAGCCATGAAAAGTGTACTCTACGGCGAACTCGGGTGTCCAGAGAGAGGTGCCATAATCTCATAAGGGCCTCAGCGGGCCAGCAAGTGTCTGCAATATAAATGCAGATTACCTCTATTACGAAAATCGGATCACAGTCTCATTCCTAGACTAATTTCCCATATCATAAAACCTATATTCAATTTTATAAATAGCATACACCAGAATCATAAATTCAGTTAATGCAGAAATGCAACAATTTTTTTTAATAAAAGTGAGAAAAGCTGGTTTGGAGCACGTGTCTGAGAGGACAGAAAGGGTTCTTTCTCTGAAGACGCGCTTCCCCCGACGGGCCTCCTCGGGGACGTAACCAGAGAGGAAATAAATTTCATAGCTAATATATATGAAGTGATATGTTTAACACTGCCCGATGAATTTATATCTACCTGCACCATATCAATTTATCTCACATAAACTGTCACCTCCAACAGAATTCATTAAAACAATGTTACAGCTTCTGAATTAAATGCAATCTTTTAATTGGAATTTAATCTTATAACAGTAGTTGGTGGGTTTTCTTCTCTAATTGACAAAATGGAATAACTCATTAGTTTGTCCTGCAGTTCTGTGTGAAGAACTCAAAAAGTAAATGTGACCTGGGGGCCTGCTGGCCGCTGCGGGGAGGTCCTGGGGGGCCGGCAGAGAGGGGGTGCAGCTGGCCACCGCAGGAGGTCCTGGGGGGCTGGGGGGCCAAGAGGGCGGGGTTGGGGTGGCTGGCCACTGCAGGGAGCTCCTGGGGAGCCAGGGTAGGAGCGGTGTGGCTGGCAGGCTGCATGGCCCCCGGGTCACCTGCTGAGTGTGGGCGGCAGAGGACGGGCTGCTCTCACCTATTCCATTACCCGCACGTAAATGCTCAATGCTGATTTCTGATCTCCATCCAGCCACACAGTGGCTCCCACCTTGGCCCCTGGCCAATTAGCTGTGTGGAAAATAGTCAGCCAATTGCATTACTTCTATCGCATTAGGGGTTGGGGAGAAAGGCCACGGCGACGCCGCGGAGATCCTGGGAGATAAAATGCAAGTTGACACCATCGTTGCGGGCCTGATGGGCGGCTGCCAGCCCTCATAACTGCTTATTACATCTGGCCTGTCTTCCTGGTGCGAGCGAGGTCCGGATTTTCACCAATATTAGCTTCGCTGTGTTATGAAGGAGACCAAAACACTCAAGATCATTCGCTCCAGCTTATAAAACACATTATGTAGTTTATTAAATTGTTAAAATTACTTTTCAAAGTCAGAACTTCAGGGGCTGGAAGGAGCGTAAGACAGCAGCGTGGCCGGGCCCAGGGACGGCCTCTGGCTCACGGCGGCAGCCCGGGCCGCGGCCTCCTGCCCTCCAACCCGCGGCCGGCCCCCACCTCCTCCTGGAAGCTACGCCAGCACCCCACCGCACCCCAGATCCCCTCACAACAGAAATCACCTCTCCCGAGTTTCATTAAAGCAAGGACCTCCCAGCCACGAAGCCGCCTGATGTCAGCCGTCAGGGAGAAGAATTACTACACCCCACTCTGTGCCTCTTCCCAGTCGGTCAAGTGCTAGACATCTGACTGAGAGAGATCAGAAGAGGAACTGCAGGCGAATGAGGAAAAACAAGTGGTGGCAAAACACTGTCACGTGACGTGTGCAGTCTTACACCACACCTAGCAGCAGGGGACAGTTAGTGACAGGGGCAGTGCGACACCGAGGCACGGGCGACGCACACGCCGGCCTGTCTGCCCCCACAGGCAGCTCTTCTCGGGAAGACGCTATGCAAATGCAGGCTGTCATCAATCAGCACATGTGCTAATAACACCGTGGCCAACGCCCGTGACCACGCAGCAGGCGTGGCTGTCTTCACTGCGGGCCGGGCAATGCGCGGGGACAGGTCCCCACGCCGCCTCCACCCCGCGCCCGGGGACAGCCCTGACCCCCTGCGGGACAGCAGGGGCATTAAAGGGCCACGTCGCGGAAGGACACCTTCCTGTGTGGCCCGTCTTTCCCTGTACCCTGCCCCTGAGTCAATCTGTTATGCAAGCCTGGCTGTCACCATGTCACCAACATACACTGAGTACATTTTCCATTTTGTGACCGTAAAAACTTCGCCATAATGACCTGTTTGTGCAAACACTTCATCGTACGGTTCCATTTCTTCGTGTGAGTGAGGCGATTTCCTGTGTGACCGCCTACCCCCGTGCCGTGTGACCCTGTCCCTCACGGGGACACTTTCTGTGACTCACCTCACTCAGAGAAGCCTACAGATGCCCAGTGACCAGCGTAACCATTCCCCGGGGCTGCTTCTCAATGCTCCGTGGGCAGTGACATTCCAAACACCACGGGCCTGGGGGCAGCCTGTGACAACGGCAGGACAACTGGCTGCCCGGTACACAACACACCCTAAGTCACGTGACAGCCACACGGAGGGGGGCACGCATCCCTCAGGCCAAACCGTGAAGGTGTGCTCTGAGAGAAAGCAGAAGAGACAGAACACCAGAACCCCGGCTGCAGGGCGTCGGGCCGCAGGGGCCCCTCCAGGTCCTCCCAAAAGCGAGGGGACACTCACCACGATGTGATAAACACGTCGGCCTGAGCCCTCACACAAACCCGGCGTTCGCCTGGGCCTCACAGAACGTCGTATCCACTCAAAGCAGTAACGTCGTCGTCGGGGCCGTCGGACCGATGTTCTAACAGCAGGTCTCACCCAGTGAAGCTAAGGACTGAGAGGCCCCTGCGTGTGGCTTCGTTAAACTCAGCTTCAGTTTCGGGACAGTGAGGCTCTCTGCATCCCGAAGACAGAGCTGAGCGGGAACCCCAACCCCGGAATTCCAGCCACTTCTATGAACTCCCACGCGTGCCCGGGAGGCGCGTGGGCTCTGCTCTCCCCTCCGCCTGGATCCCCCCAAGACGCAGCTCCTCACATCGCCGCCTGCTCCTCGGGTGCATCGCCGCCGTGCCGCAGGGGAGGCCTCAGAGAGGTCCACGGCGCCCACGCAGGCCCACAGCCGCACGAGCCCCCCACCCGTCCCCTCTGCCTCGGGTGCCCCTGCTGACCAGGCGCCAGATCTCTGGCCGCTGCAGGGATCCTACACGGCGGGCTCCTCCGCCTCCAGCTCCCGCAGACGTGAACGCAAGGGGTTCACGTACCCGGCGCCCAGGGCCGAGCTAGCCTGACTGACGGACACGCTAACCCCACGGCTCTATTTTAGGGGCAGGACGGCAAACCAGCAGCCCCCGTGCCCCCATCAGGCGGTAACAGGTCTCCCGACGTGCAGTACGGAGTCCTTTCCCGCCGTTTCCCGGAATCCGCCCGAACCACGACCGCCCCCAGACAAGCACGGTTCCTGCCACGGACCGCCTGACACCAAACGGTTCCCCAGAAATGAGACCCCACTCTGCGACAAGGTGACCCTGCACGATGTCAGAGTTTTTATGAAAACGTCCTGACCCCACCCCGTTATTGCCTCCAATAAAAGCAATTCACAACTGTGCGCTCGTCACTACTCGGGAGCCACTGACTTCTGAGCAACGTGACAGGTGTCATCAAACGTGGGTGACACATGCAACACAAAACAAAAATCACCATCACATCCTTTTTATCCCCCCCAAAACGACGAGTAACCTGATGAAGTAAAGCATGTGAGGAAAAAAGTGCCTGTGAGACTTGCTAAAAATCTTTGAGTCCAAAACTCCCCACACTCCAGCTTTCTCGGGGGCCCTCATCACGTGGAAGGCTGGGGATGGGCCCTTCTCCATCAACAAATCGGAGTCAAGTTCACCCCAAACCTCAAGGTAAGGTCCGTGCAGTCGGACTTCGTGGTCGTTCGTTTTTATCGCCAAGTTGTAATGGACCAAAAAAGCAATTCGCTGTCACCTGTGCGTGCGGCTCCTAACTTAGGGCGTCCACCCTTCAGCGTGTGGGTGAGACAAGCCTGCGAGCGAAACACGCCCTGCTGCCCCCTGCCGTGCCTGTCCTCCATGCTCAGTCACGGCCGGGGTCATCCCTCGGGCGCTGCCCGAAAGACAGACAGGTTGGCGCCTCCTTCCGAACGAGGGCCTGTCTTCCTCTCTGCCACCGTCCTGACCCCGCAAGGCCCTTTCTGGTGTCCTGCACGGGCTGGGACCCCTCGGCTGACCTTTGTGAACTTGGAGATGAGCAATCGTAACGTTCACTCACCCTGCGGCCCGCGGGCGTCACATCCACCCAGTCATGGTTGACAGCAAATCAGAGAGGGGACCGAAGCCCTCACCATGGCCCGGACGTGTTGTTGGGAAACTGGAAATGCCAGCACCGGCGCCCGGGACACTGCAACACAAAAATATTTTTTACACATAACTCAGAGGGAGCGTCTCAAACCGCCACTTCCTTACGCTTGAAAACAGCAAGACAGACGGCGCGTCGAGCACTGGGGGAAAACACCTTCCCAACGAGGGTATGTCAACACACCAAGTGAGACGCTGTGACACACGGCCCGGAAACACCGCACTGACAGAGCCGCGCCGAGGGCCGCAGCACCGATGTGCCCAGCCTGTGCCCAGCGGTTGGCGCAGTGTGGCATCGCAGGAATGCCACCTCCCACCACGAAGAGCTCCAGGAGCCACAAGCTGACGGGACGCGAGTGTTCCCTGGACAAACGTACCTTCACCCATGAAGCAATGACCACTTCCAGAGGGTGAGAATATTGAATAGTAATAATTGACAATTATTTTAAAAACAATAATGAACATCGAAACTCGGAAAAGTTTTCCTCCAAAAGCGTTCTGAACCCGTGAATGAGCTACGTAAAGAGCAGTGAAGATCGCTTTCATCCAGAGAGAACGTTCTACAGAGGCGCACGTGTCCACGTGGAGGGGCCCGGACCCTGGGCCCAGGGGGCTGTCACCAGTCACCTGTGAGTCCCAGGGTCCCCATGAGCCAGCAGGGCATTCAGCAGTGCTCCCCAAGTCCCGTGCACCTCTTAGCTCCTCTGTCACGTGGGGGAAAGCCCGCTTACCCTAAATAACCTAAAGCATCAGCTTCTGCTTTAAACTTCCTGGTTAAAACAACTTTCTTTTTTTTTTTTTAACCACAAGTCACTCTGACGCCGAATGGCCACCGACACCAAGGGCGTGCCGTGGGCAGAGGTTTCGCACGTGCACGGCCGATGTGCCCCTCCAGCACGCGCGCCCGGCCCTGCTCAGCGGGCGCGTGTGAGGCTGAGCGCACCCCCGGGCTCCCGGGGAAGCTCCGTCCCCACCCCAGCGCCCGTGGACATCGGCCCCAGCGTGTTGCAGACGTGTGTGCATTGACCCTAACTGTGCACAATTGTGCTGGGGAGAGCTTTTAAAAACGCGGATTCCTGGACCCCTCCCCAGAGACTCTGGCTCTGGCGTCGGTTCTGGAGGAGGGCCCGAGATTCTGCGTGTCTGCCACACCCCCAGGGAATGTGAGTCCGAGGGACGCCGCCGCCTTCCGCAGGCTTCCAAGGCTCAGAGCGGCTCTCCACAGCCACCGGGCCACACGGCCAAAATACAGGGGCTGAGGTTGTCGGCCGTCATAGCAAAATTCAGACTTGGTACTACGGCCCAGAAGGCCCTGCGTGATCTGCTCACTTTCTACCACTCTGGTGCCACCAACCATTCAATCACCAACTGCCACACAGGGACCGTGGCCTGCCTCCCACCAGCAGCGAGCCGGCTGCCCTCCGCCTCAGGCTGGGGCGCCGCGTGCCCCCTGCCCAGGGTGCCAGAGCCCCTTTCCTTACACGCCGGCTCCCGATCGTCACGGCGTTCCCCAGCAAGGTCCTCGGTGACTGTCGGGGGCGTCACCCTGTTTGCTTTCTCCCAAATTCTTGTCATGATCCGTAAACTCTTTTCTCACTTAGTTGCTGTCCTCCCCGCTGGACGACCAGCTCCACGATAAGGAAACTTCTGGGTGTTACTCATCACTCACGCCAAAACCTCAGGAAAATGTCTGCCTCGTCGCAGGTACTCGGGATGAATTTACTCCGTCAAGAGAGGAGCCAACAACGGGAAGGATTCATCCTTCAGCTCCCTATAAAAGTGTAGTTGCCGTTTATAGGAAACTCACTACGTGCCGGATATTGTTTTTCGTTTTTCACAGCAGTGACGGGCCGAACAACGCTCTACAAGTATGACCGTTAGTGCCATCTTGCTGGACTTTGTAGAACATCACCAGGCATGTCCAAAAATAAAGGACAAACGACCACTGTGTCTTGTGGGATCTGTTGGTTTGTGTTTTGTTAAGAGTCCAACAGACCCTGAAATGAGTTCCATCTCCACTGTGCTCTGTAACTGTAACCACAATACTGTGTAAACAACATACATTGTATCTTTTACATATGTGTATAATATAGATGCTACGTATTTATTAGTATAGACACTATAAAATACATACGTGTACACAAATACACACATTTATATACTACAAAGTATAAGCTCTATAATTCTAACCAAAGCACTACGTAAACTATTTACACATATACTCTAGTTTTTATACCTACATACGAGGGCTGTCTGGACAGCCCTTATAGATATTATAAAATATGGGCTCCATAATTCTGATCCAAACTGAGCTTCAGAAATGGCAAATAGAGAAATTTAAAAACATTTTTAAGTCACCAGAAGACAGATACTCAAATGAACTATGCAGAGCCCTGTCCACCTAGAATTATATACCCAGAAAAACTATCTTCCAAAAACGAGGATGAAATAAAGACCTTTCCAGACAAACAGAAGTTTGTCTCCTGTGCGAGGACATTCAGAGGGAGGTGTTCCCGGCCCCAGGAAGACGCTTTCCGGAACCAGGCCTCAGATTTGAGAAGGAAGACGAACCGAAACCGCGGAGAGCCTCGTGCCGATGGGGAGCAAGTGCGCGGACGTGGCAGCAGGTCTCAGGCCAGAGAACACCCAGCACCACCAGGCACCGCGGGGCCACCCCCAGGCCACGGGCTGCACATGCGAGGTTGCAACTGGCGTTGGCCTGGTACACAGGCTCCTGTCCCCAAGAGTGTCCCTCAGGCCTCAGGGACCTGCGTTTCTCGCAGACACCCAGCTATTCTGGTGCCGGGTGTGTGTGGGGGTCCCAGCCTTTAGGGCCCGTGCCCCAGCGAGCACGGGAACCCAGCCTGGGGGTCCTGCCCGCCCCGCCCCCAGCCTTCTACTCTCTGAGCACCTTGGTGTGGGGGCAGCAGCGACCCCGCCTCCACCCGAGTCAGCTAAAAGCCCACCAAAATATTTTAGAGAAAAGCCCAGAAGTGTGAAGCAGTCACCGTGCCCCATTCAATCTGTTTCCCTGGGGGCTGAAAAGCCAGATTAGCACTCGGGGTGGGGTGGGGGGGGCGTGACAAAGAGGGACGCTTTCTGCCCTTTCTGTTTACGCGTTTTACCACACAGACCTTCTCCCAGTCCCCCCGCCGGGGCGTCTCAGCCCAGGGCCACTCCCTCCCACTGCCGTGCACCCCGGAGGGAGGAGCTGGGGCGACACAGGGCCCCGCCTCGCTTTGTACAGTGAAGGAACCCCAACCCAGGGCCTGTGGTTACAAAACAGCTACAGAAAAACAGGCAGCGGCAGCCAGGAGACGACGCTGCGTCTTCTTGTTTTGTTCCCCGTCTGAGTCCCCCAAGGCCAGGACGCGGGTCTGCGGGGAGCGGCTGCGGCTCCCGGAGGCCCAGCTCGCTGTTTACCAAACACACCAGGCCTGGGAGACGGCAGCTCTGCGGCTGCAGCTGCTTTGCAAACACCTCCTCCCGGAGCCGGGCCTGTCCGGGGGTCCCCGGGGGCTGGAAGGACCACGGGAACCACAGGCACTGGGCGGTGGCCCCCAGGGGCTGGGGAGGCCATTGGAGAGGGCCTGTCCTCGGGACAGAGGCTGGGGTCACAGAGACTCACACACACGTCCTGTCCCCGTCCACTCACCGCCCGGCCCCACGCGACCCCCAGCAGCGGTTCTCAGTCTGCAACAAGCAGGGAGTCCCCGGGGGGCTGGTGAAGCAGACTGCTGGCCTCTCCCCAGGGCTGGGGGCCGGGTGTCCCCAGGGGACGCTGTGACTGCCGGCCAGGGCGGCTGAGTGAAGTGCTGCCCGGCCGGCACACTCCTCCTGCACAGCTCAAGGGCTGCGGGGCTGGGCCGGGCCCCTGGAGTGTCCACAGGGGCGCCCTCCTCTGCTTCTCTGAACCCTCGGCCACCGACCCACCCCCTCCCGGATCCGTGTTCTGAGAGGCCGCCCTGTGTGACTGGCATCCACAGGGACCCTGGTCTCCAGCTCCCAGGAGGGCACGGGCAGCAGTGGGCTCGTCTCAGGAAGACAGAGAAGACGGGGCCCCTGTCACCCAGGAGCCCTCCCGGCCAGGGCACTGCCAGCAGACCGGGCCCCCCTGTGTGGTCACAGCACCCGCCCGCCCGCCAGCCCCGGCTGACTGCTGTGATGTCCAGGATCCAGTCACCACCACCTGCCCTTCGCTTGTCCTTCCAGGCCCTCCTGGAAGTGACAGAAAAGCCACCTACTGCCTGCAGGGACCCTGATCAGACCTCAGTCAGAGTGTGCTTCCCGGGGTCTCAATTGTGACTCTAACTGCAGCTTTGTGCATCTGCAAACTATAATGTGTGTGTGCATGCATGTGAGCGTGTGTGTATATGTGTGTGCACATGTGTGTGCATGTGTTCGTGTGTGCGCGTGTGTTCCTGTGTCCGTGTGCATGTGTGTGCGTGTTTGCGCGCGTGTGTGTGTGTGTGTGCATGAGCACAGGGCTGCCCAGGGAAAATCCAGCCACACACGCCTCTACCTCACACATTACACGGCTGGGTACTTTCCGGCAGCCCGTGTACGCACACGCACACACAAAGGCACAGGCACACGCACACACACGTGCATCTCTAAGGTTCCGATGGCTCGGAAGCCCCGGGGCCCTGGGGGTCTGCCCATGCTCCTTTGGGTCCCACGTGCTGCGGGAAGGGGGTGCTCAGGGTGCTGGCCGGTCCTTGCACAACCTGGCAGGGCGGGGGGCCCTCCCGCATCTCCGTGGCTGCCTTTGTTGTCAGTGGCACCAGAACAGACAGGGAACAGAGGTGGGCGGAGCGGCCCCATCACCAGCTCCTGAATAACATGGTGACACGGCTGAACGGTGTCCCCAGAGCATGTCGGCTGCAGGAGGAGGTGTGAGCTGTCAGCTCACAAACCCAACGGAAAGGAGGACAAAACTGCAGCTTCCACAGGAGAGACGACCCCAGCCGTGCCCCCCGCGAGCACCTGTCTGCACAGCCACGCCCCAGCATTCCAGTAAGAACGCTCAACCCACTCTAACCAACTGGGTCACGACAGCAACGTCTGTGGCCGCGTGAGCCCGCGTGGCTCCACTGCAACGAAGCCACCTCAACCCAGCCACGGCCACCTCACTGACCCAGCTGGGACTTCCCGCAGCCCCGCAGGGATGCCATCTGCACACGCAGAAGTCAGTGTGCACGCGAGCCCCCGGGGAGGGCCGGGCCCCGTGCACGCGAGCCCCCGGGGAGGGCCGGGCCCCGTGCACGCGAGCCCCCGAGGAGGCCGGAGGGCCTGAAGAGCCCGGTTTCCCTGCAACTACTTCCCTAGTTCAGAGTCTCAACCAGAAGCTTCTGTGCTTACTACTCTTTTTCACCACAAACCTTCTTACCGTTTCAGGTAGAACGTGAAGGCTGTTCTGCTGCACTATGTGCCCCCTCACCTGTCTCCCCAATGGGGAGCCTGGCTCATGTCTGAACCCCACACCCGAACATGAGTGACGTGACCAGGACCCCGTCCTCACGGAGGTGACGTGCCCTCGCCCGGAGCCTGTGGCCACCCCGGGATCCCAGCTCTGTGCTTGGGGCACGCCCCCATCCCCGCACCACCCGGGGCGCAAGGAGTCCGCACACCTCCGACGGCAGCCGTGGGGACACCCCGACTTCCGGCAAGGAGGGGGAAGAGTTTACCTACGTCCCATCCAAGGAGCCAGCGTCCTGCTCTGCTGTCACCCAACCTGTCGCCGCCCCCCGAGGAGAATGCGTGGTCCCTCTGCACCGCGACGCCGAGTCTCCGACGGCCACGCGAGGGCACCCCGGCCCCCAGCCGCCACGCGGCCCCGTGCCCCTCCACACGGTCCTGTCACGCCAGCTCCCGGCTCACCTTGCGTCTAGGTCTCCCGTCGACCCCAACGCCCACGAGGAAGATCCTCCCAACAGCCGTCAAGGCTTCCGTCGGGCCTGCCCAGTGACGCACTCAGGGAGACCGTCTGCACGAGTGGACGCACACCCGCTCAGCCGACCACCCGACCCCAGAAGCTTCCGGGCCACGTGCGAAGGGCACGGTGCAGAGGCTGAGAGCGTGGGCCATGGGACAGACCTCCTGGTACGTCGTCCCAGCGGCCACCCCGGGCAGCCGCCTCTGTACCTGAAACCGAGGGGTCTGCCCAAACCTGCCCGGGGCTCGGGGCTCGGTACGTGCTAATTAACGTCTCCTGCTTCCTGTGCGCCTGAGGGCGAGGCCAAGACTCCATGTCACCTGTCTCCTTGTCCCCGAGAGCCGCCCCCGTTGGCGACCTGAATCCCACCGCTCGCCGACAACCTCCCATCGAGCCCCCACCTCTCACAGGGCCACGTCTCCTGAACTTGCTCAGGGCTGACCTGAGACAAGCCACAGCGTCCCCAAGTGCTTGACGCCCCTGCACGTGCCTCTCTGAAAGCCCCCTGCACGTCCCCGGCGTGAAGGCCGCCTCGCGGCACCGCGTGTCGCTCAGGAGGCCCTTGTCGCCCACTTCCTGTCGGAGCTATTTGGTGGCCGGGGCGGGGAGGGGGGCGGCGGGCGGGACTCGAGCCTCCCATCCCAACGTGCACACCTGGACACGGACGGCCGTCACTGGGCGTCAGGCACCCCACCTGAGACGAGGTGCTGTTTCGGGATCCAGACTCAATGTGCTGAGGACCTTCCACTCGTGGCTCGAATCACGCGCCTCCCACCCCGAGTGGCAGACAGGCTGCGTGAGACTGAGCAAGAAGGCGGTGGCATCTCCGTCCCGGGGCCCAGGGGACCCTCGGTGGCCCCGGGGACAGCAGCTGAGTGAGCGGAGCCACCTGCCATCTGGGCCGCGTGGCCTCTGTGGTAAACATGTTTACTCTCCTTCGCCGGCCAGGCTTATCACCAGCGAGGATTTTGTTTTGCGTCTGGCTCTGTAAACATGTTTCCTTGCAGGGGGAGGTGCCTGAGGGCCAGCACCCTTGTTTTTCACACTGTGAAATGCAAAACACATTTCTCACGGCCCCTAGTACACAAGTCAGGGTGGTCAGCAGGTGACACCGCTCCGTCCTCACCACACAGCCTGGCAGCACGGCGGGTGACCCGGGCTCCCTGTCGGACAGCAAGGATGGCATTCACGCTGAGAATGTCCCCACGAGGGACAGTCACCGGGGCGGGGCTGGCGGAAGCAGGCACGAACCCCCGCCTCATGCCCCAAGCACTGACCCCCTGCGGGCGGCCCGCCATGACGCCCCCAGTGCCGTCCCGTCGTGGGGGGCACCGTGTTTTCTGTGAAAAGTCAGGGTTACGACACGGGGGAGAATAAACAACTTCTCAAAGGGTGAGGAAACCAACTGGGTCAAACATGAACTACAACCCTCTGAGACTTGTGCTCGGCGGTGCTTCCGCTGCTGTACAATTAAGACAAAGGTGGCGGCTTCCACAGTGACAGTGACGAGGAGAAGCCTGAGACCCCGGGAAGGGCAAGACGTGACAAGGGGGAAGGGGGACACTGTGGCGCTGAGGAGGCAGGACGGGGAGGTGCTGCTCACGGTGTCGCGCCGTGGGCAGAGGCCCCTTCTGCGCCCCAATACTTCAGCTGGACACAAAAGCCTCCTGAGGGCAGACGCCGGAGCAGGACTGCAAATCATTTCAAGGAATCACAACTCAGACCAAAGTCCTCGTGAGCTAATTTCCACCCTCAATCACCTTCCCAGGTTTCGCCCGAGTTAAAGAAGTTGAAAACCAACAACAAAAAGGTTGAGACTGTGGAACCCCAGTAAGCTAAACGTCGCCACGTACTACGTTATTATTTGACCCCGTGTTGTCCTGTGGGGAGGGGGCGACACTGGGAGGCACGTCACCACGCAGGGCGCCCCGCCCGTCACACGAGAGCACACACACATCGGGGAACAAGCACCCTAAACAGACCTCGTTTCCTAGGTTGTGATGCGCTGCAGGGACACGCAGGACAGGCGGCCCGGAGGAGGGGCCAGCAGGAGGGGGCAGGAGGAGGGGCCAGCAGGAGGGGGCAGGAGGAGGGGGCAGGAGGAGGGGCCAGCAGGAGGGGCCTGGAGGAGGGGCCCGGAGGAGGGGCCAGCAGGAGGGGCCAGCAAGAGGGGCCTGGAGGAGGGGCCCGGAGGAGGGGCCAGCAGGAGGGCCAGCAGGAGGGGCCTGGAGGAGGGGCCCGGAGGAGGGGCCAGCAGGAGGGGCCAGCAGGAGGGCCCAGCAGGAGGGTCTGAGGGCCTAACATGCCAGCCGTCTCTCCAGTCGAGGCAGGACCACCAAAGAAACAGGTCCCGGGTCATTCTTAGCAGACGTGGGACAAGCCCATGGGGGTGGGGACCGCACGACGGACTCTGCGAAGGGCACACCTCGTCCCAGCTTTGGCCACGGCCGTCGGAGACCTCTGCTAGCCAGTGAGCTTCTCAGGGCCACGCTCCCCCTTCTCTACGCTGATGTCACTGAACCCCCCTCTCTGAACAGCACGACGTCACAATGTCACGTCACGCCCAAATCAGAAACACCACTTCAGAGGACGCTGACCATTTCAGGGTCCACGATACAACACAACACCTTGATGACCCAGGCAGGCATCCAAGCTCCCACAGCTCGGCGGCAGAAACGGAATTCCACATTCCTGTGATGCTGGCCAGTGACGTGTCACCAAGCGTCCCCCAACTCTGAGCTGTCTGGGTAGACGGCTGACTCAGCGGGAAAGGGTCACCCCACTAGCCACATGCCTCTGATCCACGGCCTCCAAGTCATCCGTCTTCAGTCTGAAAAACCATAGAATGACTAATGAAATGACGGAGAGCTTCCAGACAATTCTCACGGAGTTAGAAAAGTAATGACAACAATCGCAGCGGCCAGCGGGTGAGGACAGAACTGGCGTCCGAGTCGTCCAGCCTCTCGGGGCCGCATCTCCCTCTGAGACGGGACCGCGCATCTTAGGCGGTGGGGTCACGCGTGACACCGTCTGCACGTGCTGCGGGGACCAGGGCTGGGCTGACGGTTAGGACCTGGTCACCAAGGAAAAGTGCTGCCACACCTGCTATAAGTGCAAGGACAGAGGGGACCCACTGGTGAGAAAGAGCCAAGCAAGGCCGGCAGGGACGTGGGACACCTCCACGAGGCAGGAGGGCGCAAGGGGCACCAGGTGGGGGGTGGGGGGGGCACCCCTCAGTGCCCCTCCGGCCAGACTCTGACCCGCTGGCCCTTCCGGCCCCCAGCTGCAGCCACTGGCCCCGCCCACCAGCCCCGCCCACCTCCCGGTGCCCGCCTGAGTCCAGTGTCACATGAAAAGCCATCACACAACCACCGAGCCCCAGCCTGATGAGCTGAGGAGCAGGCTCAGGGGCCCAGGGCCAAGTCCGGCACAGCCTCCTTCTGGGCAGAAGTCATGGCGCGACGACGGAGCCCGGTCCCGGGAGCAGGACTCACTCAGACAGAGTCAACTGACGTGACTGCTGCCAAGTTCAGGAGCAGGTACGCCATGCAGAACTAGGACCGCAGGCTGCACACCGTCTGCGGGTCCAGGCCCCCGTCCGCTCGGCCCAGGCCCCCCGTCTGCGGGTCCAGGCCCCCGTCTGCCGGTCCAGGCCCCCGTCTGCCGGTCCAGGCCCCCGTCCGCTCGGCCCAGGCCCCCCGTCTGCGGGTCCAGGCCCCCGTCCGCTCGGCCCAGGCCCCCCGTCTGCGGGTCCAGGCCCCCGTCTGCCGGTCCAGGCCCCCGTCTGCCGGTCCAGGCCCCCGTCTGCCCCGGGATGGTTCTGGGGGTGCACTCCTGGGCCCTGTGCTCCACCTCTCTGGGCGTCAGCCCCCTCAGCCACCGCGGGGCAGCTGGAGGAAGAGGTGGGGAAGCGCACGTGAGCCTCACAGCAAGGTGAGTGGTGTCAGCACAGCGCCCCGCAGACCGCCGAGCTGCTGGCCGGGCTCCGCTCCGCCCCGGCCAGACACCAGCAGCCACCACGTCCCCCCTCACGCTGTCCTGTGCCGACCCCACGTCCCCGCACCCCAGACGAGAGCAGGAAGCCGACCTGGGTCCAGCCCACCTCCGCCCCAGAGCAGCCTCGTCTGTGATTCTGGACAAACTGCCTAACTTCTCTAACCCTGTTTCTGCATCTGCAAAACGGGCTAAAAACAGCCCCACTCGCCACGCGGGTGTGGTCCGTCCCCACAGGTTCCCCTCCCGAGAGGCTTCCTCGCCAGCGTGTCCCACATTTAAGCATGGAACGGTCACATGGAAGGAACATCCCAAACGGCCCGAGCCCCGCCGCAGACTGATCGCTCCTCGTCCGCGCGCTTGCGCTGCCGTTAGTATCACAGATGAGGTGGTTTCAACACCAGCAAGTCATTTTCTCACCGTTCTAGAGGCTGGAAGTCTGTGATCGCGGTTTCCGCAGGGTCGTTCCTTCCCGGGCCCTCTCCTGGGCGTGCCGATGGCGTGTCGTCTGCACGTGGCCTTCCCTCGTGCACGTCTGTGCCTCCTCCTCTTCTCAGGAAGACACCGCTCACAGTGGGGTAGGTGCGGCCCTCACGCCCTCCTAAACGACCCTGTCTGCACGCACTGGCAACGCTGAGGTGTGAGGCGGTTAGGACTGCGACACACGGAATGCGGCGGTGGACACCCCAGCACATCACAGCCCCCCACATCCCAGAAAAAGAGGAAGGGACCTCCAGTGAGGATGCTGGGCCGCAGCACTGCGAGGGGGTCCCCGAGACGTCACAGACCCGGCCCAGCACAGCAGGCACCCCCCAAACCCCAGACCCTGGGTCTGCACAGCAGGCCCCCCGTGACCCCCACAAGTGAAACGCCACACAAAGCTCTGGCTGGCCTGTCGCAGACCAGCTACAGCTCACGCTTACGTGTGTGAGGGAAACCCAGGAGGAAGGTGTTCGTTCCTGGCGTGGACCCCCCCCCCACAATCTGGGCTCAGGAAGTACACACAAGGCACAGTTAAAGGCTATTTTTTTAAATCAGCGATTACTTCATTAAAACATTTTTTTAAAAGCACATAAAACAGTTTCTTGAACCACAGCAGATAATTTACAAAGTGCAAATGTCTAAGACACGTGTGCTACATTTAAAGCAATAACTATTATTAAAAGCCTCTCCACTCTGCCCGTCCGCTACAATGTCTCGGCCGAGCCGCACGCTGTCTGGCAGGCGCTGCCTTCGGTGATACTGAAAGGCTTTTCTTTCCGTCAGCTAAGTTAAGCCACACGGAGCACGTTAAGTCGGTGCACAGCCCTCTGCGTGATGCCGGGAGTCCTGGAATGCTTATCTCCTGAGCACTCCGCTCTCCCCGCCGCGGTTTCTGCCCCCGCAGAGCCCGGGGACCCCGCTGGCTTGGCCAGACTGTGAAAATACGCTCCGAATGACCAAATGCAACTGCAACTTTAAAAGTAGGAACCAGACCAGACACAACAAACCACAGCGCCGTCGCCTCGCTTGTCATAATTCATGGGTGTGGAATTCGGCTGTGAAAGCACTCAGAGCGCTCACTGCCCGCAGCGGCCGTTCCCCGTGGGCCGTCACTGCTGCACCGCAGCTGCCAGGCCAGTCCTGGTGACCAGTCCAAGGGCGCAGCGCTGACCAGGAGCCAGTGACCCCGGCCCCGGGGCACCCCGCAGCAGTGGTTCCAGTGTCCGGAGTGTGGAGGGGTGTGCTCTGCCGGGAGCCCTGAGCGAACGCCAGGCTTCTGTTCTGTGTTCCGCTCGGCCCCACTCCCACCTCATTCTCCGTGTGCGTGGCCCTCACCACCATCGCTCATCGCCATCTTTTCTGAACAATTTCATCATGGTTCAACGACTCAAAAATGTAATTCTTACAGATTTTTCCAAAGACAAGCTTGAATGGATAAATATGTGTGTAGATTCCAAAGCATGCATGTATATATAAATATACACGCATGGAAATGTAATAATCCAATTAGCACATATTTTCTGGGAACTAAATTGCTCTTAACAAACAGGCCTGGGCCTCAGGTCGGAGGAGGAAGAAACACAGGCGATGACAATGACAGTGACGCGCCACTGGGTCACCATCTACTGTGTGCCAGGTGCAGTGTCCAGCACGCGACACATACTTTGCTCATGTGCCTCCCACAACAACGCCCTCACGGGGACTGAATCTTTTACAAACGAGGAAACTGTGGCTCAGAGACGTTCACCAGGCCGCCCAAGGTCACGAAGCAAGCAGACAGAGGAAGCAGGACTTGAACCTCCCTCGGGCTGTGTTACTATGTTGCCTCCCAGTGGTGCCTCAGAGAGGGGAGCAGGCCGACTGAGGGCAGGTCACACACGGCTGCCTCGATGTGGCCCGTTTCAGCCCAGCCCAGCCCCCATCTCCCCACCCCTGCTCCCCGGGTGCAGAGAGGAGGAACCCCACCCAGAACCAGGCGTCCCCAACAGCTACCTCCTGGTTTTGTCACCGAGCATCACGTGACTGTCCTGAGGGTCCCGTGTGCCTAGTGGAGAGACCCAGGAGGCACATCTCCCAGACTGGAAGGCGAGAGATGTCTCCTGCTTTCTAGAAGGTGCCCCAAAGTGGACAGGAGCGGCAAAGTGCCCGCCGCTGCGTTCTGAGCGCCTCTTCCAATAGGCGCAGTCATGGGGCGTCCGCCCGCCCGGACCCCACTGCCTGCTGCCCCACGTCCGGGTCCCCCGCCTCCTGCTCTCGCCGTGGGGGTAGGGACGATGCCGGAGGCCAGGAGGAGAAGCACACACGCCCACGCTGCGCGGGGACCGGGCACAGTCACGCCGCGCAGGGCGCAAGCCCGCGAGCACCAACCTCTCCCGCCCAGCCGCCAGTGGTGGCCTGAGCGAGGCTCGCTGGCGCCACCCACGGGAAGAGCCGGGCGCGGCAGGCGCTCCACCCAGGCCTCCAGGCCACGCCCCCACAGGGCCACGCCCATCCTGACCACGCCCCCTGGCCACGCCCCTCCTGCCCCCAGGCCGCAGAGCCCCGCCCCCGCAGAAGGGTCGCACCTGCACCCATAACCCAATGAAGGCAATTCAAAGGAAACAGGAAACTCCTGTTTCTAGAAATCGGCATTTTAACTCAAGGGCATGGAGATCATCGAGCTCCCTGCTTTCCAGTTTTATTTCAACTTGGAAAGTGGGAGACGTGTAGGCCGAGGCCTCGTCCCGTGGACAAGCTGCTCCTCCAGCCGCGGCGGAGCTGGGCACCCGGACTCTGCCTTCCGGTGGACCACCTCCGAGGCTCCCCCCAGCCGCCGCCCCCACGCCCGGGCGCCACCCCGCTCTGCAGATCCGGCTCCAGGACCCGCACGTCCACCCCCGCGATCGCAGCCCGGACTCCAGCGCCTGCTCGGTGCCGCCTGCTCTGTGATTCTCAGATGTGATTAAATGCAAAAGAAACACCCAACTCAACGGTGTGCGCATCTCCCTCAGCAAGGGGGCCTCATGTTGGCACAGCCGCGCTCCCTGCGCAGCCCTGGGGTCACATCCGGCTCCACACTCCCACTTGTTCCCATCAGGATGGGAGACGGCAGTCATCGCAATGCCCCTGCAGAGCCACCCTGAGGACACTGAGGGCCCCGGAGAACCCCAAGTGGAATGGAGGAGGCAGGAGGAGACCGGGGACACGGCCGTGCACGGGGCCACGGGAGACAAAAGCTGGGACACAAGCACGTGACAATCCATGCTGGTGCCATAGAGCTCAATGCTGTGGGCTCCGCACCAGGAAAAACAGTTCGGCCACTGGGGCGGTGAGACCCAGGCATATATTATTAAGGACAGTTGTGCCCCCCAAAAAAGGAGAAACAAACTAAATTTTTTTCTCTTTAATGAAGAAACGGGGTCAGAATATCCTGTGTCTCAAATGTTCAGAAACGATTCTGTCTGCAGCCAGGAGAATGGACCAGAAGGCTGTCCAGTGCGGTCATCTGGGACTCGGTAATAGATTTTGTCTAATCCAATGTTCATTAAACACAAGTTTATAAGAAATACATGACAAATAAATGCAGTATGTGGTCATGGACAGGGGAAAGGAATAGCTGCAGGCAACTCTACCTCAGACGCAGGCAATAGCCTGCATCAGGTCCCACCTCCTGACGAGCAGCGACTGCAGCGGGGAGGCAGAGAGGCCTTATTAGGAGACAAACACTTGTGGGAGCATTTTATGGAAAGGTGCCTGAGGTTCCAAACTTGCTGTGCAGTGACTGGGAAAGACTGTGTGCAGGCATACGTGTGTGTGCGCACATGTGCATGTGCGTGTGTGTGTACGCATTTGTGTGCATGTGTGTGTGCATGTGTGGGTATGCATGTGTGGGTGTGTACGTATGTGTGCATGTGTTTGTGTGTGCGTGTGCATGTGTTCATGCATGTGTGCGTGCATGTGTGCATGTGGGGGTGTGCATATGTGCATGTGTGCTTGTGTGTGCATGTGTGCACACATGCATGTGCATGTCTGAGGAGAGGAGGGAGAGGGAGGGAGGGAAGGAGGGTGATAAAACAATGGAGACCAGTACAAACAGCAGGTGAACCTGGCTGACGTGGACACGGAAATTCCTTGTTTCATTCTTGCAACTTTTGTGTAAGTTTGAGATTATATCAAAGAGAAAAATGAGCTCATAGTCTGTATCCTAATATCCTTCCTAAAATGTATCATCTCGGTCATTTCTAGAAAACAGAAGTTAACCAGACTAGGCTGCACCCCTCTGTGCAGGCATTCATCCAGGCCTTCGGCAAACGCCCGCAAAGCACCCACCCCGGCCCGGTCCGCGCGTGCCCGTGCCCGCCTGCCACAGCGGCTGGTGTGCTGTCCGTCTCAGTCCCGAGACGCTCAGGCAGCTGCACCGTTGGTCAGACAGAGTCCCAGCTTCCCAGTCTGGAAATGAGGTCAGCTGAGCCAGTTAGTACCGAGGAAACGACCCATTTTTAAACACAGAGCTTTAAGCAGTCAGAAAAGAGGATCAAAACAGTTATGCCTCAGTTTCCCTAAAAATATTAACCCACCCTGAAGGAGATCCACCGACAAAACGCAACAAAGCAAAACAGATGTGGCTGCACAACATGCAGATGACGGTCGTGACACATCTACAGGTGCCAGTGTACGCCGACCAGAGCGAGGGGACAGTGACCAACGCCACCCTCAGCTGACGGACTGCTGTCTCGTCACCCGTGACCTGCGCTTAATAAGGGACCCTGCGAGAACGCATCTGTCTGCCATGGCCCAGGGGTTCCTGGGGCTTCGCAGTCAACCTGGCAACAGGGATCACTCTATCAAGCAGCACAGACACCTCTCTGCGAGCTGTCAGGGAAACACCCCTTACAATAATCGTCGGCGAAATGATGTCCCCTTCACTACCACTCGAGCAACCTGGCCGATCACATCGAGACTTTCCGTCCCATCATCCCCAGAGAGAGGCTCTCGGCGAGCATGCCCCCGAAGAATCGCTTCGCCTTTTCCTCGAAGTCCTACGTTCGCATCAGCGAGGAAAAGGCCCCTTGCACAGGCGCTGACGGGCTCCGAGCCCAGCTTGGCCCCTCAGGGGGCGACTCCGTCCTGAGAACGTCACTGACCTGTCCGGGCCACAACCCTGAGGTGGCAGCAGCCTGAGTGGGTTATGGCAACGACAACAGACACTGCCAGGTAACGCATCAGGGACCCCCGTTACCACGCAGAGGGGCTGTTTCCTGTCACCTCTGGTGTACAAGTGATGATCCCTGCCCCCCAGAAATCCGTCCTGCACGGGGACGGTACCTCCAAACCTCAGACCCGCCCACCACCGGCTACTGAGGACACGGACGGGGCGCTGAGCATAATCAGCACGCCCCACGCAAACCGCTCAACTCCCCTGAGGACCACGGGCGGGGGCAAGCAGGACAGAGGCGCCGGGCACTTCGGCGCTTCCTGCGTTTCTTGTAAGAACGGGCATCTCTGAGAAGCAAGGTGCAAACAGCCGGCCGGCCGACCACGGCAGATGGCTCGTTTCTACCCGACTCCACGGACGGGAAAGTCAGGTCAGTCAACCGAAGGCCTCCCCCTCGTGCTACCTGCACAGAAACGAGTGTGCAAATGCACGAAGGACGAGTACAGACACCACTGGCCCGGCCCTCGGTCACATGAGCAAAGGCGCCACGCTCTCCGGTGTCTGAATCACCTGCCCTGGGACGCAGGGCTGGCCCAGCGGATGCCCCCTCCAGGGAGGAGCCCGCGAGCAGCACGCCCCCACGTCCCGAGGATCAGTCTCCCGCCACGCGCCAGCGAGGTGAGCAGGCAGTCTGCTGATCTGACACTAAAACCAGGTAAACGCCTACTACCGACTACAGAAAAGACCAAAACTAATTTTGTAACAAAAGCCAAACAACAGAGAGAAAGGAGAGAAGGGTCCCCTGCATCCCCTCCCCACACCGTTGCCGATGACCCCGCACGTGTAATGGGGACATTTCCTCAGCTATTACAAGTGTCTGAAACGTGTTCTCTTCCAACCCGTAAATGAGCTGCCGTTTGCCGCACCTTCCTGCAAAGAACCCACCTCACAGTCCTTTGCCACCATGGAGACCAGGGCGCATTTTGGCAAAACGTGCACCCGTCCCCAAGTACCCGTCCCCGAGCACCTGTCCCCGAGCACCTGTCCCCGAGCACCCGTCCCCAAGTATGTGTGTCCGTCCCCAAGCACGTGCATCCGTCCCCAAGCACGTGCGTCCGTCCCCGAGCACGTGTGTCCGTCCCCGAGCACGTGAGCCTGTCCCCAAGCACGTGCGTCCGTCCCTGAGCACGTGTGTCCGTCTCCGAGCACGTGAGCCGAGCAGCCTCCCGGCCCGGAGCAGGCCAACCGCAAGGCAAGGGGAAGTCCACGCGACGTGACATAGCTCCACAGGAACCCTTGCAGGCCCACGTCAGACGCAACCCCCTGGGCGGCGCATCAGGAGCTGTCCCCCGTCTGTCACTACGGTGAGATCTGAGGACATCTGTGCAAGGATATAAGGGGGCCTCCCCCGACCTCTCCCGGAACAGCCACCAAATGCGACTCCCGTTGGCCTAAAAACGTCAGCGTCGGACGGCCCGCGAGAAAGTGGCTTCGTGTCCACAGTATCCCGGCAGAGGATGGTATCCGCCTCCCCCCGACGGCTGCGAACCTCGTCTGTCAGGGGCCTGTCCCTCTCGCGTCTCCACTTAGCTTCCAGGAGCCAAAGCAGCTTGGCACTGACAACTCAATTGAAATTCCTATGACATTTATTATTTTCTCTCCACAGCGATTCAGGTACAGTCACAAGGCGTAATCAACAGTGACAGGTGCCGCCGAGAGTGAAGAGGTGACCTTATCTGCCACCCACACCAAGCGGGACGCGTGCAAATGATGAGAGCGCGGAAAACGCCCCCGACGTGCACCCCTGCCCACGCAGGGCTCCCGCCGTGCGCACCCACTGTGCGCCCGCTGCGTGCGCGTAGTGGGGAAGGAGCCACCTTGGAAGGGGCCGACAGAAGTGCCAGGGCGGCTGAAATGCGGGGGGACGCGCGCGAGGCTGAGCTGCGGGAGGGCCCCTGACGTAGACCCGAGGGGACCACAGGCCAGCACGGACGGCGGCCTCCCGGAAGCTCTCGTCTGATTGGGCAGGAGGCGTGTGGGGCCCCGCTGAGCCCCACACCTGCGAGCAGGTGACCTTGGGCCCCGAGCGCCGTGCTTCGGGCCGACCAGACAGACTATGTTTACTTTGTCTCCAGCACAAAGACCAAACGTTTTCTATTTAAGTTTCGGGAAGATGCGCAGGGGCGGGCCCTCCCCCTCCCCCTCCCCCTCCCCGGCCGCCCTGCGGGGAGGCCCCAGGGGCCCGGGTCCGCGCCCGCCCGCCACCGGCGGCCCCCAGACACCCGGCTCTGAGGACCGCCGCGGACCGGTACGTTGTCAAGCCTCTGAATGAAAAGCCACAGAACATCGGAGCAGCCGGAAAGGATGCCAGAGAGACGACCTCAAAGGGTGACGGCAAAACCAAAACACCCAGCAGCCGCCACCGACGGCCCCAGCGCCGCGCACCGGCGATGGCGAGCGTGCCGGGGGCCGGGCAGGCGTTGCGGGAGACGCTGTCCCAGGGCGCGGCGCTCCGGCGGGCAGGGCCCAGCGACGGGGCAAGCGTCCCCGGGCCCGGCCGACCCGCTGGCTCGTGCCACCGGCAGGACTGCGCCCTCCGAAACGCCCGTCTTTCTCGGGGGAAACTCCACACTGTTCAAAAACAGACAGACCTAACGGACGGCAAATGCCCCCAGACCGCCCTTCCTGACGAGGGAATCGGGGGGCTTCCTCCGTCAGAGACGGGGAGACACGGCGGCCGGGCTCTCGATTCAGAACGGCCCGAGCTCCGAACCACCCCCGCGCGGGGGGACTGACGCTCCTGGTTCCCAGCGTCCTTGTCCCTGAGGCGGGAAAGCCGCTGCCCAGGTGGGTGTCCGGGATGGAGCGGGTGGGGCGGGAGCGTCCAGGCTGCACCGTCACCCCGGGGCTTCGGGCCGATCGCCCCACGTACCTGCACGGACGCCACGGGGAAGGGGACACGTCCGACCTGGGACCCGCGCCCCACACCCGTCAGCACACGCCGGTCAGCGTGTGACGTCTGCACGACGGGAGGCGGGGTGCTCACAGCAGGAGGCCAACGTGCCGTCCAGGGGGACGCTGGCGCCTCCCTTCCTCGGGGGGTACACGGCATTCTGAGGCGTCCCGGTGCTTGCACGTCTGATTCCTCTGGATTCCGCCACGTCCGCAGGAGGAGCAGGTGACGTCCCCGCAGATGGCATCCGTCGGGGGGAGGTCATGCTGCCATGGCGGGCCCTGCTCCCACGGGACTGCTGTGCTCACGAAATGCGGAAGCCCGGACGCATGAGGGCAGACACCAGAAGAGCCTTCTAGAAGCCCAGGAACCCCAGTAACTGCCAGTGATCCCCAAAGGCAGGCCCTGGCCTTGGACTCCTGGCATGCAGGTCTGGGCGACGACACTTCTGCTGTTTAAGTCACGGCAGGCAGCGGGGGGTGCTCTGCTGTCCTCTGGGGGCCAACGCACTGCTGACACGGCCCCTCCGCCCCACGGCTGCAGAGCGACCAGCACCCTGTCCTCTGCCTTGACGGAGGCCAGAGCGGCCAGTAGAGAAGGAAACCCACTGAGGAGCAGCAGTGCGCCGCCCTGGGGTTCGGACTGTCCCCGGCTGGTGATGTTCAGGAAACAGAAGACTCAGAAAGAACCTCTGACCTCCCCGCGAACTGCTTAAAGAATCCGGAGCAGGAGCGTCCCTCCTTGTGGCGTCCCTGGGCCACACATACCCTAAACTCACATTAACGACAGCCGATGAGCTAAAAAAAGGTCCGTGCGTAATTTTCGTGATGTTGTAAGGAAGTTTACGAATTTGTGTCGGGACGCGTGCAAAGTGGTCTTGGGGGGCATGCGCCCCGCCAGCCGCGGGTTGGACACGCTTGATCGAGACCGAGGACCTGCTCCAGGAAGGGCCTGTCGTCACAGATTCCGCAGTTTAATAGGGACTCCTGTGGGACTGACCGGGCGAGGCCCCTGTGATCGCCCTCCTCTGTGTCCCGCTGTTAAAGGCGGCCCAGCACACACCGGTTCCGAACATCTGCTCTTCCGTCTCCACGTGCATTGCCTTCGGCCCTTTGGGGTCCCAGTCCGCACACCCCACCTTTGTTCTCCTTTGCCCACGAGGGCATCCGAGCCCCGCACGTCCCGGTGCCTTTCTTGTGGACTCCCATGTGAGCACGTGTCAGGAAGTCCGGGATCCTCTCCCGTTAACCTGTCGCGTGCCGATTTAATTGTTAGCAGCCAGAAGATCCCAGATCGGTGGGCGGAACACCCAGGCTTGACAAGTGTGGGGAGCAGAGGAGCTGGTGTTGGGGCACCACCACAAGCTGGGCGGATGTGAGAGAGAAGCTCAGAGAATATTCCAAACCGAACCCTGTATTCCTGCCGAAAACACATTTCACTTAAACACGTGAGGGCTGTGTGGAAACAATCCAGTCGTAAATGCCTCTACTTTTCAGGGTCCGGGGCTGGACCCTTTCCGGACAGCCTCGGGGTCGTGCTGGGTCTCGGCGCTCACCCTTGTCTGCACCAGGTCCCAGGAGATGCCCCGTTACTCTAGAAGCAAATACTCTTTTTTCTTAAATCAACTGGTTCTGGTTCCTGCTATTTGCAAGCCAAAAAAAAATTTTTTTCAACCAAAATATTGAGAGTGTACATCTATCTCTGGGCAGCAGCATCAGGGACAGTTTTTATTTTCTCCATTTAGCTTTTTGAACATTTTCTAAATTGCCTGCCACGACTATTTTTTCTTTTTTAATATATTACGTGCATCTATGCCAGAAGCTCCCAAACTTCCTCAGTTTAGAACATTCTTAGTGTTTCAATAACTTTTTCATGGCCCTCCCCCTGCCCAACCCCCTGCCCCAGGCCAAAGAAGAGCCTAAAGATTCTATTCACCAAGTAGTGAGGTCCAAACAGCTATCACGGACCCTAACCACTGGGCGGCCATTGGGGGGAAATAAACTGAAAGGATTTTTATTTCCTTCTGAAACAGCACACCCCTTACGGAGCGAGCATGCCCGCTGCACCCGGCACCACCTCTGCAACCTGAGAATCAGGCTGGACGCCGCCGCCCCATTCGCTGTGCCGCGCTGGTGTTTCAAAGGGTCCCTCTGCTTTTTATCACGGCAACTACCAAGAGCCCAACGGCGCACAACTGTGACACAACACCGGCTCACACTGACACCGTGACGGGCAGTGGCATGAATGCTGCCATCACCCACCCCCTCCAATGCCCACGGGGTTGGCAGCTCGGGTGCCTGAGCCCCGAGTGCAGGAACCGCGCCTCTGCACACACACAGGGGCACGTGTGCGTGTACAGCAGCAGCCTCTGCTCACCAGGACACAGGCCCACAAAGCAAGTGCAGTCGCACCAGCGATCCCCGGCCTGCACGACGCACAACGCCCTCACATTTTAGCGATTGAAGGGTTCTTTCTTAAGCCAATCTCCATGTAAACGGTCTAACCTCAGATTCGTCGGAAGGTGACAATGTACTTTTTGAGTAATACATTCAAAACAGTAGGAGGAGGCACTTAATTTTTCTCCTTAGCCTGTTTTATTTTGGGGTGACGTCACGACCTGTCAACTTTTCTAACTATGTTTTCCTCCGAGTCTGCTTTGTTCTGGTTGTAGCTGTCCCACGCGTGAACGGTCATAGAGGGAAGGCATGGACACAGCGACGGCGGGCCACAGGGGGACTCGGACGCCCCGAATCGCGCCTCCAAGCTGGACCAGGACAGATGCACAGCTTGTCCCCACAACACACGGAATGTCCTGTTTACCGGGGGGATGGGGGGAAGCAAGGACCACGCACACAGCTGAGAGATGTGTCCTAACCGGGATCACCTGACTCCCAGACACCCGCAATGTGTCCGCGCGACGTCTGGGAAAAGAGCTATTAAGTCAGTGATCAGAGAACAGCAACACCAAGTGCCCCAACGCTGCGACATGAAATAAAAGGAGGAAAAACAGGAAACAATCTAACCTCACTGTCCAGCCAGAAACACACATTTAAGAGGATAAACACACCTCCGAGGGGTGGGGCGAGGGGGACGGGGCAAGGGGCGGGCGGAAG
>PVJL010011148.1:0-44586 GCA_004026885.1 Lyroderma lyra
TCAACAATTACCTTCAATTTAAATGAGTTAAAAGCATCAGGAGAGTTCCCTGATGGTGTAGTGGCTTAAGGTTTCAGTGTTGGCGTTGTCAGCACTGTGGCCTAGGTTCGATTCCCAGTCTGGGAGCTACCCACATACTAAAAACCAAAAAAAAAAAAAAAAAAAAAAAAAAAAAAAAAAAAAAAAAAAAAAAAAAAAAAAAAAAAAAAAAAAAAAAAAAAAAAAAAAAAAAAAAAAAAGAAGCATCAATCAAAAGACATGAAGTATATTGCACTGAGTGGAGTCTCAAACAGACGAAGACACAAGTGGAATAGAAACAGATTCATAGATATAGAAAACATTTGGTTTGTTGCCAGATGGGTGGAAGGTTGGGGAAGGAGGTTAAATAAGAAGAGATTGGGAAGTTCAGTTTGGTGGTTACAAAGTAATAGTTATGGGGATATAGGGTATAACAGGAGAATATATTCAATAATGTTGCAATAACTTTGCGTGATGTCAGATGGGTACTAGATTTGTTGGGGTGATAGGAAGAGGATAGGAGGGGTGAGTGAAAAAGAGAAAGAAATAAAGAAGCACAAATTTATAGTTAAATTACAACATAAGGTATACAGTAAATAACTTTGTGATAACTATATATGGTGTCAGATGGGAACCAGATGTATCAGAATAAGGATTTTGTAAGATATATAAATGTCTCATCACTAGGTTGTACACCTGAAACCAATAATAACATTGAATGTAAAATGTGATTGAAAAATAAAAATAAATGTAAAAAAAAAAGGACAACAAGAAGAAAAAAATCCAAAAAAATGAGGATAGTTTAAAATTTCTCTGGGACAACATCAAGTGTAACAACATTTGCATGATACAAATACCAGAAAGGGGAGAGTAACAATAAGGGATTGAGAACTTATTTGAAAAAATAATTACTGAAATCTTCCCTAATCTGGTGAAGGAAATAGTCATATAAGCCCAGGAAACACAGAGAGACTCTAACAAAATGAACCCAAATAAGCCCACAACAAGACACATGATCATTAAAATGGCAAAAGTTAAAAACAAAGAGAAAAATTTAAAAGCAGCAGGAGAAAGGCAAGTAGTAACTTTTAAGAGAGCACCCATACAACTTGCAGTTTATTTCTCATCAGACACTTTGCAGGCCAGAGGGACTGGCAGAAAACATTCAGCATGATAAAAACCAAGGATCTACAACCAAGATTATCATATCCAGCAAGGCTATAGTTCAAAATTGAAGGGCAGATAGAGACCTTGCCAGACAAGGAAAAATTGAAGGAGTTAATCATCACCAAACCAGTACTACAAGGAATATTAGATGGACTTCTTTAAGGTGGAGCAAACTAAACAAAATATTATTAATAATAAAATGGCAATAGCTGTATATTTATCAACAGTTACTTTCAAGTTATGTAAATTAAAGCTTCAATCAAAAGACGTGAGAGTATTGCACTGAGTGAAGGGTCAAACAGAGGAAGACAGATGCAAATTCTGGTCACGTATAGGTGGAATCCAAAGAAGAAAATAAACAAGTGGAACAGGAATAAATTTATAGATATAGAAAACATTTGGTTTGTTCTAGATGGAAGGAGGGTTGGAGGAATGGGTATAATAGGAGGAAGAGATTGAGAAGTTTAGTTTGGTTGTTACAAAGTGATAGTTATGGGGATATAGTCAATAATATTGCAATAACTTTGCATGATGTCAGATTGGTACTAGATTTGTTGGGGTGATGGGAGAAGAGCTGGAGGGGTGGGGAAAAAAGGAGAAGAAATCAAGAAGTACAAATACATAGTCACAGGGATATAAAGTGTGGTATAGAGCATATAGTCAATAACATTGTATTAACTATATACGGTGTCAGAGGGGAACCAGATGTATTGGAATTAAGATTTTGTGTCTTATGTAAATGTTTCGTCACTATGCTGTACACTTGAAATCAATATAGTATTTTATGTCAGGTGTAATTAAAGAAAACATTTTTCATTGGAGAAACCTGCCCTAGGCATTGCATTTCCTCAGTAATAACACATTTGACATTGAGAAAACACTGGTTTATGACAGTTTCTTATTCTATAGTTATTTTTATTCAACAAATGGGCAAATCCATTTAAAGTAAACTCTTGTCAATCAATCATATTTGAATAAGGAATATGTCATTTTAACTAAAACTATAAATTATTTCTAATTTGTCTGTGTCTGGGACTTGAAAATTTTGGTCAGCCTTGAAGAACATCTGCCTTTCCCTCTTGGAAGGTTGGTCAATTTATGGTTCTCACTGGGCTGGGAAAAAAAATGTAGGTTCAATGATGAGTGTAATGACAAAAATCAATGTTTCTACTCTGTGGTGAGATTGAGCAGGAAAACCACAGGTCTCAGCTGAATGAATGCTCTAGCCTCAATCTCAGATAAGACCAGCAACAAGCTAAAAAAGAGAGAAGGTGAATTAAAAGTGTATTTAAAGTGATATTAGTTATGTCTTTGTTTTTCCAAAAAAAAGATTTAAGTGCTTTAAAGAGAACACCAACAGGAAGCAAACAGCCAATGAGGCTCATTTGGAATGAAACCTGAATTTTTAACTGTATTTAAAAAGGAAGGTGGTGGCTTATTTTTCTTTAAACTCTAAGAATCAGAATCAAAATAATTTGGCTTAGAAACTTGTTATCTGCAAAATTAAGCAAGTACCCATTTTAAGCCTCTGAGCATAGCTTGTGGTAATTTCTGATGCTGCTACACATTTTAAACTCCCTGAGGAAGCAAAGGCATATATTTGTTAAACAGTCCTTAAACACACACTCATATTTACATTGAAAAATATACAGAGATGTAAAAATATTACAACATTCAATTTATATGATAAATAAGTGAGCTGAGCCATATAGGATCTAGTGCCCAGAATTTGACAAATGAGAAAAACAAACTATTCTCAAGTGGTAGATTTTTATAGAAGATACACCTTTTCAGCAATACCTATAAAATATATGCAAAGTATCTGTACTTCCTAGCATTTCATAAAGATCAATTAGAGCTACTGGCTCTATAGGCCTCAATGTTTATTATTATTTTTTCAATCACAGTATATGAACTATGTTATTATATTATAATACTTAGTTTGTTTTTCTGTCAAGAGTGTAACTCTATTTGATCAGAGACTGCTCACTATTTTATCTCTAGTACACAGCATCATACCTGGCATACAGTAGGTACTTAATATATAGTTGTTGAATGAATAAACAAGCTGTAAAAAAGGAGATTTAGAATTAATTTATTTCTTACTTTGTTATTATATGATCTTATGCAAATGCAGAAACTTAAGAAAATGTTTACAATATCTTTAAGTATAAATAGAAATATATCTTGCTATTTTTGAATCCAAATACTTTTTTCAGAATAGCTGGCAAAAATTGTTCACAATGTAATGTAATTCAATATATATTTATTGAAAACAAATTTTGAGCAAGATACTCTGGCAAGTGTTTTGGAAGTTGAAAGTGATAAAGCACTGTCCCTGCTCTGTAAAAAATAAAATTACTCCAAATATCAGGCCCTCCCACTCTGTGTGTACATTGAATCCTGATCCTTTCAGACATAGATTCTTGCATCAACTTCTGCATAGCACAGCTGGTGGCACTTCATGCTTCTCTTCTGATAGCTCACTGCTTTTGTATTTTTACCTAATGAGACTAGAATCCTATCCTCTGTAGATTTTTCTTTCACATTTTTTCCCCTGACCCTAGCAACTGGAGGTCATTCTCAATTCAGTAGTTGTTCCATGATTCTATTAAATGTACCGCATGAGCCTGAGCAAATTTCCTTTGATAGAACTTGGAAAATATCTCTTTTTACATTATAGTTTTAATCTATACATGTGTTATGAGCTACCATTTACCCCTAGTTGTATGATGAGTGAGCCAATTCCTCACTTTGACTCTAGGGGTCACTGTTGCTGGTTCTACTTACCTTAAGTTAACCAATATTTTTCTCTCCAGCCTTAATATAGTCCAACTACTATCCTGTAAAAATTCAGCCTTCAATGTTCCAGGTGTCTGGAAACACCTAAGTTCACCAGGCTTTCTCAGTTCTCTTTTTGTTCTGAATGAAGGTGTATAAATTAATTCATAGAGTAATTTTAATATTTTTATTTTAGCTAGCATTTCATGATAAGAATTCAATATAAAGTATTTCTTAATCTTTAACCAATTTCTATGAAAAATCTCTCAGTCTGTATGTCAATGTAGTATTTACCCTAATTACTTATGATTTTATTTTATTTCCATTATTGGTTTAATATTTATCCTCTTTTAAAAGTGTTTTGAGTTGTTACCCTTAAGATTTAGAATACACAACTTTAAGTAATCATAGCCTACTTTCAAATAATATTATGTCATTTAATGTGCAATAAATAAATTATATTAAATTCTTTATGTTAACAAAATTAATATATTTGAAAACTGCAGAGGTTAAAAATATAAAAATAAACATATAAACTTGCTTAGTTTTATATTCTTAGCTTCAAATGCAAATATAGTATACTTTACCAATATTGATCTAAATTATCATCAGTGTCATGGTTTACATAAGTAGTCAGCAAACTTTTTTTTATGTAGGGTTAGGTAGCAAATATCTTAGTAAATATTTGTGAGTCATAGAATCTCTGTTCCAAATACTCAAACTCTGTTACTATAGCAAGAGAACAGCTGGAGACAATACAAAAACAATTGGAAATAGATGTTTTCCAGTAAAAGTTCATTTACAAAGGCAGACAGTGGGTATGATTTGGCTTCTAGCTGTAATTTATTAACACTTGGTTTAGAAAATGGTAATTAGAGACATCAGAATTAGGAATAGGGTAAGATGACAAAGTAAGAATACATTGAGCTCAACTCACTCCATGGACACACCTAAACTACAATTACTTATAGAACCATTATGATTGAGAATGATCTGAAGACTAGTAAAAGAGTTTTTTTTATAAGTAAAGATACAAAGAAAAAGCCATATCAAGATGAATGGGAGAGGCATACATGAAGTGTAGTCAAGACTTACAACTCTGGTGTGGCAACCAAAAGCAGGAGGGATCTAGCAACTATGGAGATCCTCCAGATGAGTGAGGGGTCTGAGCCCCGCTTTGGGCTCCCCACTGCAAGGGACTGGCATCAGGAAAAGGAGTCCTTATAATATCAGATTTTGAAAACCAGCAGGGCTTATGTCCAGAAGAGCTAAAGTATATAGGAAACAGAATCCATTCTTAAAGTATTCTGCACAATCTCACTTGCTCTGTGTTCCAGCATGGAGGTCTCAGTTTGAAAATTGCCTGTGTTATATGTGTAGAAGATACATTGACTAATTTTAGGTTGAGTGCTAAAGGTTCAGGGATCAGTTGGAACTTTCTCTGAGAACAAAGGTGCTGGGGAGGTGATAAGAACTGAATACAGATTCTTTCAAAATGCACATAAAACATTTTCTAGGTTAGATCACATGTTAGAACACAAAACAAGTGTAAATTAATTTAAGAAGACTGAAATTATATCAAGCATCATTTGCAATCACAATGGTATGAAACAAGAAATCAATTACAAGAATAAAAATAGGAAAAACAAACAAACACATGGAGGCTAAACAACCTGACACTAAACAACCAACAGGTAAACAAGAAGATCAAAGAAAATTTTTTTAAAAAATCTAGAAACAAATGAAAATGGAAACATGAAGTTCCAAAAATCTATGGGGCAAAACGAAGAGTTGTAAAAAAAAAAAGTTTGTAGTAATACAGGTCAATGTCAAGAAACAAAAATAATCTCAAGTAAACAATCAAACTTTGTACCTAAGTAAATTAGAAAATAGAAATACAAATTATCATTGCCAAGGTTTTTAAGCAGGGTAGGTTTCAGCGGTGGTACTTCCAGTTGAAAAAATGTACATGGAGCCAACATGCAGGGACCATAAACAGACCAGTGAGCAAGCCACTTTATTGCCACCTGGGACTATATCTATATATATATTCAAACAAAAGTGGCATCTTGGCACATCTGCCCAGTAGTGGTTGTTTGGGTTTTCATGGTTATATAAGCCAGTACATGTGCAGTAAGTGTCAGCCTCAGGAATTCTTCAGCCCCACATCATGGCAAAGTCAAGCCTGGACAACAGGCCTGGCTTTAACCCTTTAGAGTGGGCCTGATTGTAATTATATACAGTGGCTTGCCTTTAACACTTTGGGGACTGAAACTCCACCCCTACAGGGCCACTGCATGGGACTTTACACCTAATGCATATTCTTGAGCCTATAGCTCACAGCAACAATATAGGGTACAGCATAAGACTACAGGACTGCTAGCAATAATTGCTAGGACTATTAGTATCCACCACCAGGTGGATCCTAAGGAGTTCCACCAAGAGATTAATGGGTCTTCCATGGAAGAAGCAATGGTTTGTACCTCCATGTCCATGTCTGCCAGGGTTATCTGAATGTGCACAGCATGATTTGGATATATACACAACATTTCACATGTAAAATAGCACATGTGTCACCTTGGAAGGCTGTCAATAAATCTAAAGCCATCCAATTTTGCAGCACAACTTTAGGCATTTGTGCTGTTTTATCTAATAATAAGCTTAAGTCCTGTTTAGTAGCATTCAGGGCTTGAATTGTATGCACTGCTAAAGCTTCTACTTGTAATTCTACATCTATGACAGCAACCCCTGGCAGGGCCAGAACAAAAGGGTAGAACCACCAAGTGGCTCTACATTGGCAATGTCAGTGGTAATACACAGCATTCCAATTAGTAGGCAATTGAGAAAGTGTTGCATGTAAGGGTGACCTCATGTACATCAGCCAGTTCAATTTGCAGGTAAATAAGGCCATCTGTGGTGTCCACAAACAGAGAGGTATTCAACTGGAAGGATATCTGTGGAATGAATACCAACATATTGAGCTTCATTCCACCAAGTGCAAGGGGTCAGCACCTGGGTAACGTTTTGATACAAGTGTGGAGACACCCAACCAACAGTGCAGTTAGTGGTTTAGCGATGTTGTTCTATATAATGGGACTTGTTCCCATAGTTCCACATGTTCCCCAACCACTCAACTCCACCTATTAGTCATTGCAGAACCAGAGGGTGTTGGTTATTATGGTCCTAGTGGAGCAAATTGTTCACTGCTCCATGATGTTGGTCCCATTCAGTGGTGCTGTTCCATGCATGTAACTGTGTCTAGTTGTTTAGGGAAGGTGGTTGTGTCTCCCACAGAAGTCCCTCAGCTGCCTCTACCAGCATTTCCATGTAGATCTAACAGTGGGAAACATTATGTACCTGAGCAAAAGTATGTGCCCGGAACATAATACTATTGCCTGTCTTAAATCTGAGCAGTAGGACAAAGCAGACAGTGACACCGTTAAAGGAAGATCTTTACCCTTAGGTAAAATACAGGCAATGTGTCCATCTTGTGACAACAATGTGGCCAGTAAGAGCTTTGTCCCTGCTCTATGATACCAGACTAGTTCCCCAAGAGTTGGGGCCAAGATGGCTCAAACGGGGTGATGAAATACAAAGGAAGAGGCCAGAGGGCAAGGACAAATGTTTCTTTTAACACAGGACCTCTGGCCCTCTCTGGTAGGGTAACCTGTACAGAGAGGGGACAGTGCCACAACCATGGTTTTAAGATCAATCCTTCCTTGAGTCCAATACCCCAAGATTCTATTAGAACCAGCTGAGATTCATGCCGGGGTCCTGCCTCGGTGTTCCAGAGAACAGTACCTGAAGTGGGGGGCGAGGTTTAAGGAAAAAAAGAAAGAAAGAGACAAAGAGGGTCCAGGAGGACTGGAAGCATTCTTAGCAACCAGCCCCGAGTTTATTTTTTTCTCCCCAATATATCCCCACAGCATAGTGCAGCACAGGAGAAACAAATATGCATTATCTTACTCAAGGACAAATCATAAACCATCCCTGACTCTCTGCCAGCTAACTTGAAGGTCAGAGTAAATGAGAGGGAGTCAGTTTCCCAAGGCATTTCTTCCAAGTACCCAGATAGTCTTCTTTCTTTAGAGTTTCCCAAGGAACTGGCCTTATCAACCAGATTCCTGAGTGAGCAGTATACACCTTCCCGATTGCAGAAGTAAAACAAGTCATGCTTCCCTAAAGCCAGCCTGCATGACTCCCAACAGATTCATCAAAGGCCTGGTGGTCCAACAAGTCAGGAGTAGGGAGGAGCAGACTCTTTATATATATTTGGCACCATGTATGGCTCAACAGGGTTAGGAGGTATTTTCAAAAAATGGGGCGGCCCTTGAACAACTCTGCCTAATGGGAACAAACCAGTGCATTTGGGTTGTTCATTCAATAGCCTAACTGCAATGGGAAGATTGGTTCTCCATTTGTGTAAACTGGGGCCCAAGACCTTTAATTTTTCCTTTAATAAACCATTATATGTTTCTATCATACCTGCAGCTTGGGGTTGGTAAGGTACACGCAGCTGCCAATCAATATCATTCTGACGAGCCCAATCCTATACTTTGTATCCAGTAAAGTGAGTGCCTTGGTCACTCCTAATTACCATAGGAGTCCCATAGGCAGGGCTCAGCTTATCAGGCACAGCAAGGGTATGTTCTTGAGTGGCTGCAGCCATAGGCCCAGTGAATCCTAATCCAGTTCTTGTATCCACTGCTGTGAAGGCATATTGACAACCATGGTGTGCTGGCAAGGACACGATATAGTCGACTTGCCACTCCTGAAAGAGCTGCCCACCCCTCAGCAAAAAACCTGGTTCTTGCAGAAGGGCAGTGCCAGTGGGGGTTTGGTTCTGCACAAGACTGGCAATCTTTCACAGCTTGTTGACATTGTGACCAGGTCAGGGATATACCCCATTGACAAGCTACCTGTTCAATATTTCAGGCTTCAATATGTCCCAGTTTGTGATGTAGCCAGGGACCTGCCTGTCCCTAGTGGGCAGCAACTGGCTTGACCTTACTTAAGCAAGAGCATCAGCAGCATCATTTCCAGGTGCCTTTAAAGAATTATGTCCTGGAGCATGGTAAATTATGGGCCCCTGCTGGAGACCTTGTTTATATAAGTGCTGCCAAAGAGCCCTCCCCAACAAAGGATGGCACCCTATCAGCTAATCTTGGGCTGCCCAACAGGGAAGCCAGAGTGTTAAACCTTTGTATGCCACCCAACTGTTCCTACAGACATATATGAGGCCTGATTAATTCATCAACACTAGCCACATAGCCTTCCATTCAGCCCATTGACTGGATTGTCTAGTCCCTGTCTCATACCATAATTCATCCGTAGATGGCTGTATTGCCACAGCCACCTATGTAAGCAGTTTCCCTCAGCAGGAGCCATCTGTATACCAGGATCTGCTGGGATAGGGGTTTGTCCCTATAAATAGGGACTAGCCATAGACATTTCAGCTTCCATCAGTGGGGATGACTCTTTCACTTGAAATTCTATAGGTCCTAGCAAAGCATATAATTGATCTGATAAAGGGCTGGATGAGAAGCAGAATCCTCTGTTCCAAATAGGTCTCCCATTTGATCAAGGTAGGGGTCTGGGCCACCCCTGTCTGTGGTGTTCACAACTGAGACTGCAACCAGCCTTCTACTGGATAACTTGACTGGGTGGTTACAAGATTAGCACCTGTTACAGCTTCATGAGTCAAAGGGCTGCATAAATAGCAGCTAGATATTTCTCTATAAGGGAATAGCAGGCTTTCACTCCTTTTCACAATTGAGACCAAAAACCAATGAGCACTTTACGAGTCCCATGTTTCTGCCATAAGCCCCATCCAAACGCATTGTCATTCACTGACACCGTGAAAAGGAATGGTAGGGTGGTGTCAACCACCCATAGGATTTGGACTTGAGCCACTGTTTTATATCTGGGGTCCAATCCCAAGTAGCCACTCACTGTATCAGGTGGTGTAAGGCATGAGCTAAAGTGGCTAAATGAGAAATAAACACTTTCCAATAGCCTAACAAACTCAAGTAAGTCTGCCATAACCCAGGCCCTTGAACCTTGTCTTTGTTGATGGCTCACCCCCAGGTCTCAAGGGCTTCTCGTAGACTGGTGGCCGCAGTCCTAAGCTCTGGAAAAAGTCAGAAGTTAGCATTATATCATCAATATAATGAAACAGATGCATCCCTTATGGCTCCCACCAGGTGACCAAGTCCTGAGCCACCAGTCCATGGCATAGGGTGGGACTGTGTAGATATCCCTGGGGAAACACCACGAAAGCCCATTGTCATCCTTCCCACATGAAGGTGAACTGCTCTTCACTCTCCAGTGCTATGTCTATGGAGAAAAAGGCGTTTACCAAATTCACAACATAGTCATACTTCCCCAGTTCATGTGTGAGTTTGTCCATAAGATCCATAACATTGGGCACTGCTGCATGCAACAAGGGCATCACCTTGTTTAGCTCCCGATAGTTCAGTCATTCGCCAGGCTTTTCACTGGCCATATGGGAGAATTGTAAAGGTTATGCATTGAGCAGATAATCTCAGCTTCTTCAAGCTTCAGAATGGTACAACCAATCTCTTTATGCCCTCCAGGTAACCGATATTACTTTGTATGCACAACATGGGTAACCTGGGGCAATACCAAGTGGGCATGATGGGGGTGCTCCCAAACAATAGTCTTTACCACTCATATAAGCTGGCAAAATTCTTCCATTGTCATTGAGATCACCAATCCTTGCAGCACATCCACCCCTAGAATATACTCTGCCATAGGGGAGACATAGACCTTATAGTCTTGTGGGGCAATAGTACTATGCCCAGGGTCACAACTACTTGTTTGACCTGTATCATCCAGCCTTTACATTCTTCCATGGTGGCTGTAAGACTGCTAAAGTGATCAATATTTCCACACAGCCAAGTGCTATCAGCTCCAGTGTCCACTCACTGCAGATTATGGGAGGACCAGTAAATAGTAAGTTCAACATGTGGCCTCTGGTCATCCGGATTCCCCCTTAGCTAGGTACCTTGGCTAGACCCCTAGTCCAGATAAAATCAGTCAGTCTCAATTCCTGAAGCAGGAGTATAGCAGCTGGCAGGGAGTAAATTGATGCTCAGGTTTTAGCTGCTTCCACAGAGCCAGCAGTACTGCCATAGGCTGATGCTCTATTATTTCTGCAGCTACCCCTGCCGCCAAAAGATCTAATTACATCTGCTTTTGGCTTACTTTTACTGCAGTCTGAATGCCACACTTTTGAGCCTCTCTATTCTTTGGGCGTCCTTTGTGGGGGGGTCTTGGGCACCTGTAGCAGCCTTACTGGGCTACCTGTTTTAGTTTGTTTTGTTTTACTCCCACATCTTCCAATTGAGCCAGGGTGGCTGTTATTTCATGCATCCACATCAGAGGCCACCCAGGAAGACTGAGAACTCTTCTGAGCCACACAGCATATGTTTAGCAGCTGCCAAGTGCTCCTCCAGTGTTTCTTCCTGGAGCTGCAGCTGACATACCTGTTGAGGCCATGCAGACCCTTCCAAGCCCTGCAGCCTATGTTCAGCAGCCACCAGGCACTCCTCCAGCATTTCTTTCTGACACTGCAGCTAATGTACCTGTTGAGCTTGCTCCTGTATCTCCCGGCTGGTCAGCCACAGCACTGCCAGAAACATCTATGTTATGTGGCTGGCCACCTTCCAGTGTGTTGACAGAATATTCAGTTCCATAGATTCCAGGGTCTTCTTGATATCCCCAGGTATCAGCCTAATCTCATTCCAGTCCTCCAGATCTATCCATATGGCCAGATATGTGGCCACTGGGTACCATAGATTGGTGGGAGGCCACATTTCTTCCATCCAGGGACCCTTAGAGGTGCTGGGGATAGTACTCACCTCATTCTGCTGACTACACCAAATGTCATTGCCAAGGTTTTTAAACAGCACAGGTTTCAGCGGTGGTACACCCACTTGAAAAAACCCACATGAGCCATCATGTGGTGACCATAAACAGGCCAGCAAGCAAGCCATTTTATTGTGCACCTGGGACTATATGTATTCAAACAAAAGTGGCATCTTGCCACATCTGCCCAGTAGCAGTTGTTTGGGTTCCAATAATTACATAAGCCAGTATATGCACAGTAAATGTCAGTCCCAGACATTCCTCAGCCCCAGACATGGACTGATTGTGGACAGGTCAAGCCTGGGCAGTGGGCCTGGCTTTAATCATTTACAGTGGGACTGGCTGTAAATATTTACAGCAGGCTTGGCTTTGGGGACAGACAGAAATAAAACCAAAAGTTAGTAGAAGGAAGTAAATAATAAAGATCAGAGAGAAAATAAAGGAAATAGAGATTAAAAATAATAATAGAAATATCAATGAAACTAAGAGCTGGTTGTTTGAAAGATAAAAAAAATAGATGAGTTTTTAGCCAGCTTCATCAAAAAAATAAAAAAGAAAAAGAAAAAAAAAAGAAAGAAGGCCCAAATAAATAAAATTAGAAGTGAAAAAGAAAAAGTTACAACTAATATCACAGAAATACAAAGGATCATAAGAAACTACTATGAACATTTATAGGCTAACAAATTGGACCATCTAGAGAAAAATGAATAATTTCTGAGAAACATACAATCTTTTAAGACTGAATTAGAAAAAATAAATAGAATGTATGAATCAAATACTAGTAAAAAGATTAAATCAGTAATCTTCCAACCAACAAAAATTCAGGACCAGAGAGCTTCACAAGTGAATTCTATCAAATATTAAAAGAAAAATTAGGAGAGGGCAACAAAATGGCAGTATGAAAGAGATCTCTGAAAAACTCCTGTGGAGGTTACAACTAATAAAACATCTGTAATTCAACCAAGCACCCTCTGCACAATGCACAATCACAGCTAAGAAACCTACTCATCACCTTAAGGTACTTGCAGGTGGGCAGAGGGTTAAACAAAGGAGAAATAAAAGGGGAAGTGCAGAGATGTGGCCTTGGTGGTTCCCCACTAGGAACTCTACCTCTTGGGGAGAGAGAAGGAAGAAGGTGGCAAGAGATTGACTCAGACCTCACTTGGTTAATGAGACAGAGAAAAGGAGGCCCATAGAAACATGAGATACTGCAACCAGACCTCACTTTGGCCCCTAGGAAGTGCAGACTGATGTGCTGCACTTCACTCTAGTTACTAGAGGATGGGAAACAACTGGGTGGTGAGGAGCCATAGCACCAATATTTTGGCTAGGAAGGAGAAGGAGATAGAGGGTTGTGTGGGTATTCCTTGTCCTACAACCAGCAGGGTCTGAAAGACCAGCATACAGTACTGACCCCAAGGCTCAAGGCAGAATCCACATGTGGGCAAACGGAGATCAGAAAGGTGCAATCATGTCCAAACTCCCTGCAAGATCCCCAGAGCTACAGGAAGAAAACAAAGGGGTGAATGCCCCTTCCCTACAGGCCTCTGCTCACCCAGTATCAGCAGGGAACACCAAAGAAACTGCAGCAGCGAGGGTCCACAGAGGCTGCCAAAATGAGAAACCAGAGAAAGGGAGCTCAAAATAAATCCCAACAGCAACAACAACAAAAAGTAGAATTGATGGAGGTCAGATGACCCATCAGAAACAGAGCTCAAAGCAATGCTTTTAAAAATAAATGCTTTAGGAACTGAATAACTTCAACAGAGTGATAACAAGCATTATAAAGGACCAAATAGAGATAATGACTACATTAACTGAAATAAAGAACAGAATAAAACTAGATAAAATAGAAGCACAAAGAAGTGATTTGCAGGAAAAACCAGCAGAAAACATGTATTTAGAACAGATAGATACAAGAATCCAAAAAAAAAAAAAATGAGAATGGTTTGAGATTCTTCTGGGACAACATTAAGTAAGAATATTTGAATCATAGGTTTACCAGAAGGGACAGAGGGAAAGCAAGGGATCAAGAAATTATTTAAAGAAATAATGACTGAGAATTTTTCTAACCTGTAAAGGCAATAGTCATACAAGCCCAAGTAGGACAAAGAGTCCCAAACAAGATGATCCCACATAGGAATGCACTGAGACACATCACAATTAAAAAGGCAAAAATTAAAGAAAAAGATAAAATTCTAAAAACAGTGAGAGGAATATAAGTAATAATTTATAAGGGGACACCCATTCAACTCTTAGCTGATTTCTCACCATAAACTTTACAGGCTAGAAGAGGTTTGCAGAAAATATTCAACATGATGAAACCAAGGATCTACAACCAACAATAATGTACAGCAAGGATAGCATTCAAAATTGGAGGACTGATAAAGAACTTCTAAGATAAGAAAAAGCTAAAGGAATTTATCACCACAAAACCAGTACTTCAAAGAATGTTAGAGGGACTTCTTTAAGATGGGAGGAGGGATGGGAGAGAGATGGAGAAATTTAGTTTTGTTATTACAAGGCATAACCAAAGAGATTTAGAGTACAACATGGGAATATAGTCAATAAAGCTGTAGTAACTGTGTGATGTTAGATAGCTACTAGATTTATTAGGGGTATGGGAAGAGTGCTGGAGAAATAATAAAAAGGGAGAGAAGAAATAAAAAAGTACAAGTTCATGGTCATGGAATAGTTATGGGGATATAAAATGCAGCATAGGGCATATAGTCAGAAACATTATAATAATTATGTATAGTGTTAGAGGGGAACTAGATGTTTCAGAATGAGGATTTAGTAAGTTATATAAATGACACATAATTGTGCCATACACTTGAAAGCATTATAATATTATAGGTAAAATGTAATAAAAATAAAAAATCCAATCACATATAAAACAATAAAAAAATGAAAAATAAAGAAAAATCAATACCTATCCTATTTATACTCTTCCTAAATTGAAGAAAAAACACCCCAAATCATTCTATGAGGGCTGGCTTACTGTTATACCAAAAAAGCAAACAAAGACACTACAAAGAAAAAAAGAAAAAGCAAAGAAAAGAAACAAAGAAAGAAAGGAAGACAGAGAGAAAAGAAAAGAAAATTATAGGTATTCCTAATGAATATAGATAAACCAATATTCCTGATGAACATAGATGCAAAAGTTCTCAACAAAATATTAGCAAACTGAATTCAACAATGCTTTAAAAAGATTATAAACCATAATCAAGTAAAATTTATTTCAGTGAATGAGAGAATAGTTCAATATCTGTTAATCAATCAACATGATATACCACATTAACAAAAAGAATTAAGAAGTATGTGATCATCTCAATAGATGCAGAAACACATTTGACAAAATGTTTTATTCATTTATGATAAAAACTGTTAACAAAAAGGGAATGTACCTCAATACAATAAAGGCCATATATGACAAACCCGCCGCTAACAAATATCACACTCAATGGTGAATACTGAAAGCTTTTCACCTAATATTAGGAACAAGACAAGCATACCAATTTTCACCACTTTTTTTCAACATAGTACTAGAAGTCATAGCAATAACAATTAGACAAGAAAAATAAATAAAAGGCAAATTAGAAAGGAAGAAATAACACTGCTACTATTTTCATATAACATGGTATTATATATAGAAAACCCTAAAGACTCTACCCCCCCAAAAATCCAAAACAAAACAAAACAGAAAAAACAACTAGTAGAACTAATGACTTCAGCAAAGTTTCCGGTTACAAAATTAGTATATATCAATCAGTATATTAATAACTATCAACAAATGAAATTAAGAAAATAATCTCATTTATAATTGCATAAAAATAATAAAATACCTAAAAATAAGTTTAATCAAGCTTGTGAAAGCCCCGTATTCTAAAAATTATAGCATTGCTGTAAATAACTGAAGATACAAAAATAATAAAAGGATATATTGTGCATATAGATAAAAACATTTTATCACTTAAAAATGTCCATACTACTCAAAGCAAACTAAAAATTCAAAGCAATTTCTATAAAAACATTAAAGTCATTTTTGTAAAACTAAAACAAAGTATCATAAAACTTGTATGAAACCATGAAAGACCTAGAATATTCAAAGCAATCTTGAGAAAATTCTCAAGAAAATATTAACAAATTGAATTTGAAAAATACAACTTTGAAGAACAAAATTGGAGTATCATACTTTTTATTTTAAACTATACTACAAGGTAGTAATCAAAATAGAATGGCAACTGTCATAAAAATGGACCCAGATCAAAGGGAAAAAACAGAGCTCAAACATAAACCCACACTTACATGGTCAATTAATCAATAACAAAGAAGACAAAAAAAATGCAATGGGTAAAGAAAGTCTTTTCAACACATTGTGGTAGAAAAAAAACTGGACAGTTACATGCAAAACAACGAAATTAAACCACCTTCTTATACCATATATAAAAATAAACTCAAAATAAATGAAAGAGTTAAATGGAAAACATGAAATTATAAAACTCTGAGGAGAAAACAGACAATCAACTTTTACATTGGTTACACACACACACACACACACACACACACACACACACACAATGTCCAGAAAAAAAAATCAGTCACAAATGCCTGTATTTTTCATATTACATGCCTGGAAACATTCCAGACAGCATATATAATATATACATATACATATATATATTTTTTGAGGTCTGACAAGTTTGTGAACTCATTCTAGAAAATGAGCTATATGCCTCATTGCTGAATATCCTATAATCACCTTTAAAGTACTCCCACTGGGGAGATATACAATGATGCTACAGCCTAGTTCATCCTTCAAAAAAATTTTGACACTATTTTTCTGGAGTGGCTATCAGAGCTGTCATCATATAACCATTGAGGACTTTAATGTCATCAGAAGGTTTTTTTTCAATATTTTTTTTATCTTTGTGTAAAGAAAAAAATCATTGGAAGTCAGATCAGGTGTGTAGGGAGGGTGTTTCAATTCAGTTATTTGCTTACTGGCTAAAAATTCTCTCACAGACAGTGCCCTGTGTGCTGGTGCACTGTCATGACGCAAGGGACTTGAGTTGTTGGCAAAACGTTCAGGTTATTTTTGTCTAACTTTTTCATTCAACCTTTTTAGCACTTCAAAATAGTAAACTCAGTTGACTGTTCATTTGACACAAATTTATAATTAACAGTCCCTCTGATATCAAAGAAGGTTTTGCAACATTGTTTTGACTCTTGATTTGGACTGAGGGAAGTTTTTGATTGTGAAGAATTGGCTGACTTTCATTGTGCAGTTTCACACTTTGTTTCAGGGTGGTATTGGTACACTCATGTTTCATCAGTAGTGATAATATGGCCTAAAATATCATCTTGCTTCTCCAAAAGGTCTTGGAAAACTCTAACTCTTTTTGCTTTTGTTCATCACCTTTTTTATGCTAAGATTATCAGTGAGATTTTTCTGTTTCTCTATCAATGCTCGCTTGGTCAGCTATGTTTTTCACAGCTGATGATTTTGATGCACAATCTAACAAATATTTGCAATGTTTTCACCAGTTCTGCTTGTTACTGGTAGCCCTTACATCTGTTTGTTAGTGATGATGCTTTCCCTACCCTCAAAAAAATGTTTAATTCATTTGTATGCTGCCATTTTTTTCATGGTATTATTCCCATAAACTTAGACCAACGTGTACCTGATTGCACTTCCATTCTTGCCAAGTTTAACAAGAAATTTAATGTTTGCTCATTGCTCTAATTCAAGCTCTGAAATTCTTGTTATGACACACAGAAACATGCAACAACAATAATGAACACCACTCAGCAGGACACCACCACACATTGACACAAGTACAACTATGAGACACAGATGTACCAAGGTTATGAAACCTTACTGATTTGTTTGTACAGCATTGCCAATGTAAGTGCATGGTGGCAAGTTCATAAACATAATTGTCAGACATATATATATATATATATATATATATATATATATATATATATATATATGTGTGTGTGTGTGTGTGTGTGTGTGTGTGTGTGTGTGTGTGTGTGTATTTGTTATTAATGTTGTTGTTTTTGGATATGTCTCCACTGGCAAGGTCAACAAAAGCAAGAATAAGATTTTGCATAGTAAAGAAAACCATCAACAAAATGAAAAAGCAACCTTCCAAATGGGAGAGGGTAATTGTCAATGATATATCCAATAAACAGTTAATACCTAAAATATATTAAAACTCATGTAACTCAACATAAATAAAAACAAACAATCCAATTAATAAATGGGCAGAGCACCTGCATAGATAGTTTTCCAGAGAAGACATACAAATGGCCAATAGATACATTAAGAAGCACTCAACATCATGTATCATCAGGGAAATGCAAATTAAAATGACAGTGAGATATCACCTCATGCCCATCAGAATGGCTGTTATCCAGAAGACAACAAATAAAAAGTGTTGGTGAGGATATGAAGAAAAGCAAACCATTGTTCACGTTTTGTACATTTGTGTAGTCAATATGGAAAACAATATGAAGTTTTCTCAAAAAGTTAAAAACAGAACTACAATACCACTCAACAATTCCAATTCTGGTTATTTCTTTGAAAAAAGTAAAGATAATAATTTGAATAAATGTATGTTATTCTATGTTCTTTGACACATTATTTACAATAACCAAAATATGAAAGGAATGTAAGTTTTCATTGATAGATTAATGGATAAAATTGTGGTACATATGTACAATAAAATATTACTCAACCTAGAAATAAAGTATTGCCATTTGGGACAATATGGATATTGTAGAGGGTATTACTAAGTGAAATAAGTCAGAGAAAGACAAATACCATGTAATTTTACTTACATGTAAAATGTAAAGAACAAAACAAATGAAGAAACAAAACAAAATAGAAACAGACTAATAGACACAGAGAACAAACTGGTTGTTGCCAGAAGGGAGAGGGCTATGGAATGGGTAAAAATCATGTAGAGGATTAAGAGGTACAAAATTCTATTTATAAAATAAATCTCTTGGTGATGTAATGTACAGCACAGGGAATGTAGTCCATAATATTTTACTAACTTCAGATGATGACAAATATTTAATAGACTTACCTGGCAATCACTTTTATAAGTTACATAAAAGTTGAATCACTATATTGTACACCTGACACTAATATAAGATTGTATGTCAATTATACTATAATAAAATATTATTATAGGGTAATTCTACAATATATTTTAATAAAAATGATAAAATATTATTAAAATATCTAGTTATCATCAGTTACAGACATCTGTATTAAATAGAAATGGAACAATGAAAGATCCAACTACAAGTAAGATAATCAGAAAAAAGTAGTAAAAAGGGAAAATGTCCAAAATCAGGACATCTGTTCCCAATGAATGTTGTGTTATACACATGAATTCCCTTCAATCAAGCATTTCCGTTGAATTCTTCATATCAGTGATAATACTATAAAATTTATTTTGGTAAAAATGTTTTGTAATTAGACAAATAAATTGCATATACTTGTGAGATGAATTCTGAAAGTGTGTTTAAATTTTCTAATTCACTTCTTTATAGAGTTCTCTTTGATATGTTTATGAAAAATGCTCTTCCTCACTGAAACACTACATTGCAGGGAGAAACAGAGTAAAAGGGGCTGATGGCTGTCTTTTCTCCTATGTTTAGGACTTGTTTAAATTATAATTTAACAAGTGTTGGAAGCAAGAGAAATAGTTCACAAAGTACCATATTTTTAAGGTATAATGCACTGTCATGTATAATGCACACCCATATTTTTAGCCCAAATTTTCAATGAAAATATCTGTCATTTTAATTTTCTGATTTAAATTTTTATTTGTTTATAAATAATCATGCTAAGCAAAATAAGCCAGGCAGAAGAAACCAAGAACCATATAACAGCATTCATATACGGAATATAAAACTGAATGCAACAAAGAAAAAACTCATGGATGCAGTAAATAGTTTAGTGTTTACCTGAGGGTAGAGGGGGAGGGGTGAAAAATGAGGGAGGGAGAGTCAAATTTATGGTAGTGGAAGAGGAACTGACTCTGGGTACTGAACACATAATGCAACACATAGATGATGTATTATAGAATTGTACACCTGAAACCAATGTAATTTTTATTAAACAATGTCACCCCAATTAATTTAACAAAAAAGAAACAATTGTATTCCAGGGCATTATTTTGCATACAGATATCATTGTTGGGTTTTAGAGTTACATTTTTTTAACTCATAAGCATAAATAAAAGAATTAAGAAAATATTTATATACATATAGAATTAATGTTACCCATGTATAATGAGCATCTCTATTTTTCATTCAAAAATTTGGGCAAAAAAGTACACATTATACACCACAAAATATGGTAATTCAGAATCTTAATAAGGCCTTCAAACGTCTTTCTTGCATTCTATTGATTATAATTTTACTGTCCTTTAGCACTTTTTGAAAAGTGCCTTTTTCTAATATCAATGATCTCAAATATAAAAAAAACTAAAATTTGCTCTCTAATAAATTTTTTAAAGGCAAATATCATATCACTGTTAGCTTGGGTTGAACTCATTTAAGTACATTTAGAATTCCACTTCAATAATCAAAACCTTAAAATGATTTAATAGGGGTGGAGGGCAAGATGGCGACCAGAGATGAGTTCCCTAAAGCCTCTCCCAGAAAACACAATTGAATGGTCATCCAGGAGCCAAGAAAGAGAACCCTGAGTGGCATAATGACAGCTGAGAAATCCACACATCACAAGGAAACACCTGAAGGTTGGAGAGAAGGGGGCGAGCAGGAGAGAGGGAAGGGAGCAGAGACAAATTGCGACAGGATTCAATCACTGCTGACTATCTGGAAGCACCACAGTGCATGGGAGAGAGGAAGCCAAGAGACAACAAGAGTAAAAGCCACCCAAAGTGGCAGAATGGTGGGAGACTGTGGGGGAGTCAGGCCTTAGAGTAACATGTTGAGGACAGAGCTTGGGGGACAGCCTCTGAAGCTTTTGAATAGGACGAAGGCTGAGCGAGGACTCTGAATAGCTGCAGGCTGAGGTGGGGCCCCAGAGAGAGTACCTCGACTCCTGGCACCCTTGCGAACCACAGCAGGTGCATGCATGGCTTATATGCAGGGCCAAGGTTCCTGTTCCCATCCTTGGTGGAGGCGAGCTGGTTGCCTTCATACCACCTGTGATGTCAGGTCCATGGCTTTGGACTTGTGGTGCGCACGCATGCGCCCCCGGCACCTACACACGGTGGAAGCCTGCAGATTCTGCCCCAAATGGCTGGTGGCTGGGACAGGCCCAGGAAGAAAGGTGGACTTGATAGCATTTGCCCCAGCCAGCTAAAGCAGCTTCAACCACATCATCCAGCTTCCCCAGCATAGGGCAGAAGGTGGAGCTGCCCCAACACTTTTTGTTGGCCTCTCCCCTCTCCTACAGCCTCCACAACCAACTAACTAACTGCAGGAAGTGAAGGGGCCCCAATAGATGCACATCGCCTCCAAACACAGTGGGAGACCAGAGATAAAACTTAAACAATGCCCCTCTCTCCCAACACTTGGCTCCAGTGCCACCTAGTGTCTGCACTACAGCAAGACACCACAAGTACACTAATCAGGGTTCCTGGGCTCTGCTGAACTTAACACCCTCATGCCAAAGAGAAAGAACTCAGCAGACAGGATGAATTTCTTAAAAACTAAAGCTCCTCAGAAAGAACATGAAATCCAGAAGACAGCTTCTTAAACATAGAATTTTCTGAACTAAGTGACAGAGAATTCAAAGGCTCTGAGAGAAATGAAAACATACTGGCAGAACACCATAGCTGAGGTGAATGACCTAAGAAAGGAAATCCATGAATAAAAGAAGCAATTTAACAAAGAAATTCAAAACATAAGGAAGATTGAGATAGAAATTCGAGAGATAAATAATACAAAAAAGAAGTGAGAAATAAAATAACTGCCATAAAAAACAAGGCCAACCAGATGGAGGAAAGAATTAGTGATATCTAAGATCAGGACATGGAAGCATCTCAAAAAGAGGAAGATAAGGAATATAGTACCAAAAGGATTGAAAGAACTCTGCAAGAACTATGTGACTCCATGAAACAAAACAACACCAGGATAATAGGAATAGAAGAAGGGGCAGAGCAGTCTACAGAGAGCATACTCAAACAAATAGTAGATGAGAAGTTTCCAAACCTATGAAAAGATCTAGAACCCCAAATTCAAGAAGAAAATATGTCCCCCAGAAACCTGGACTCTAGCTGATCTTCTCCAAGACACATGGTACTAAAGATGTCCAAAACTAAAGACAAAGAGACAATTCGCAAGGCAGCCAGGGAAAAATTTACTATAACCTTTGAGGAAAACCCATCAGGCTGGCATCACACTTTATAGCAGAAACTCTACAAGCCAGGAGGGAATGAAATCAAATATTCAAATTTTTAAAAGAAACTTCCAGCCAAGAATAAATTATCCAGCAAAATTATCCTTCAGATATGAAGGTGGAATGGGGACTTTCTCACACACACAGAAGCTGAGGGAATTCATCAGCATAAAGCTGGCACTTCAAGAAATACTTCAACCTGAAACAAAACATCAGGAAAAATGGAATAAAGTTTTGGCAACAAGAAAGAAACAAAAATAAAACAAAAATAAGCAAAGAAATAAGTAATGGTCACTTATTTCTATCATCACTCTAAATGTTAATGGACTGAACTCACCAATAAAAAGACACAGAGTAGCAGACTGGATTAAAAAACAGAACCTACCCACATGCTGTCTCCAAGAGACACACCTCAGCCATAAGAACAAACACAGGCTCAGAGTAAAAGGATGAGAAACAATACTCCAAGCAAATGGTAACCAGAGAAAAGCAGGAGTTGCCATACTGATACCTGATTAAATAAACTTCAGGTTAAAAAAGACAGCAAACGACAAAGATGGACATTACATAATGATAAAAAAGATAATACAATAATAAGAAAATTTGACACTAATTAATATATAGGCTCCCAAAAAGGAAGCACCAAAATATATAAAGCAACTACTAACAGATCTGAAAGGAGAAGTGACAAAAGCACAATCATTGTGGGAGACTTAAACTCTGCACTAATAGCTATGGACAGATCATCCAAACAGAAAATAAAAATGAAAGATCAACTCTAAACATTACAGCAATTTGACATAATGGACATTTACAGAACACTTCATTCAGCAAAAAGAAACTATACTTACTCTTCTAGTGCACATGGAACATTCTCAAGGATAGACCACATGCTGGGATATAAAAGTAGCCTCATCAAATTCAAGAAGATTGAAATCATATCAAGTGTATTTTCAGACCACAAAGCTTTGAAATTGGAGATCAACCATAAAAGGAAAGCAGATAAAAGCACATACACATGGAGATTAAACAACATCTTATTAAAAAATGACTGGATAAAAGAACAAATAAAAGATGTGATTAAAAAATATATAGAAACTAATTACAATGAAAATACAATGTATTAGAATTATTGGCACAGCAAAAGCTGTAGTAAGAGGAAAATGTATATCATTACAGGCCTATCTTAAGGAACAAGAAAAATCAGAAGTAAACACCTTAGCATCTCAACTTAAAGAACTAGAAGAAGAAGAGCAGACAATACCCAAAGTCAGCAGAAAGAAAAAACAATAAAAATTAAAGCAGAGCTAAACAAATTAGAGAACAGAAAGACAATAGAAAAAATTAGTGTTACAAAGAGCTGGTTCTTTGAGAAAGTCAACAAAGTTGATAAACCCCTGGCTAGAATAATCAAATGATGAAAGGAAAAAACACAAATATCCAAAATTAGAAATGAAAGGGGAGAAATTACTACTGATACCACAGAAATACGTATGATTATAAGAATATATTATGAAGGGCTTCCTGCTACTAAATTTAACAACCTTGAAGAAATGGACAAGTTCCTAGAAACTTATACCGTACTTAGACTGAACCAAGAAACACTGGATAGTCTAAATAGACAAATCAATAGCAAAGAGATTGAACTGACTATTCATAATCTCCCTAAAGGCAAAGCCCTGGACCAGTTGGTCTCACCAATGAGTTCCACCAAGCATTCAAAGAAGAATTAATGCCTATCCTCCTCAGACTCTTCCAAAAAATTGAAGAAGAAGCAATACTTTCTAACCCATTCTATGAGGTCAACATTATCCTAATACCAAAGCCTGGTAAAGAGAACACACACACACACACACAAAAAAAAAACAAAACAAAACAAAAAAAACACCATAGACCAATATCTCGGATGAACACAGATGCAAAAATACTAAACAAAATATTAGCAAATAGAATACAACAATTCATCAAAAAGATCATACATCATGATCAAGTGGGATTCATCCTGAGAGCATGAGGATGCTTCGGTGCTGGCGCTGTCAATGCTGCGGCCTGGGTTCGATTCCCGACCAGGGAACTACCCACATACCAAAAAAAAAAAAACAACAACAAAAAAACAAACAAACAAAAAAATAAAAATCAATCAATGTGATATGCCACATAAACAAAATAAAAGATAAAGACCATATAGTCATATCAATTGATGCAGAAAATGCTTTCAACAAGATATAACATCTACTTGTGATCAAAACACTAAATAAAATAGGTATAGAAGGAAAGTATCTCACCATAATAAAGACAATATATGACAAATCTTGGTTAACATGATAATGAATGAGGAAAAACTGAAGCCCATTCCCTTAAAATCAGGAAAAAGACTGGGATGCCCCTTGTCACCACTGCTATTTAATATAGTACTGGAATTTCTAGCCACAGCAATCAGGCAAGGGAAAGGAATAAAATGTGTCCAAATTGGGAAATCAGAGATCAAATTTTTACTATTTGTAGATGACATGATCCTTTATATAAAAAACTATTAGAAACAATAAATGAACACAGTAAAGTTGCAGGATACAAAATCAATGTACAAAAATCAAGAACATTCTTATATACAAGCAATGAATCCTCAGAAAAAGAAATGAGGGAGTCAATTCCCTTTGCTATCACAAGAAAAAGAATGAAATACCTGGGAATTAACTTAACAAAAAACATGACAGACTTATATATGGAAAACTGTAAGATACTTTTGAAAGAAATTGAAGCAGACATTAAGAAATGTAAAAATATCCCCTGTTCATGGATCGGAAGACTTAACGTTGTTAAAATGGCCATTCTGCCCAAAGCAATCTACAGATTTAATGCCGTGTCATAGAAACAGCAAAAGTGTTCCTTGATAGATGACTAGATAAAGAAGCTGTGGTACATATACACAATGGAATATTAGTTATAAGAAAAGATGAAATATTGCCATTTACAACAAAATGGATAGACCTGGAGATAATCATGCTAAGCAAAATACGCCAAATAGAAAAAAAACTGTATGGCTTTACTCATATGCAGAATATAAAATTGAAAGTAACAAAGAAAAAAAACCAACCAACAAACAATTAACTTAGGGACACAGTCAATACTTGAATGTTTATTTGGGGACAAGTGGGAAGGGGATGTGAGAAGGGGCAGGGGGAGCGAGGGGAGGGAGGGGAAGCTAAATATACGGTGAAGGAAAGAGAAGTCACATTAGATGGTGAACTTATTATACAACAAGTTGATAATGCACTATAGAATTGTTCGCCTGAAACCTGAGTAATTCTTGCCTACAGATGTCACCCCACTAAGTCTAACAATACAAATAAATTGAAAAGCAAACTACTAAAAATGATTTAATAGTGCAGTCTAGATTTTACTGTAATGTACATTTGTTATAGATATGAAATGCTATTATATATAGTATTTTACAAAACTAATAGGAGATGAATATGAATTTTAAAACAGAAATAAACTCAATAATTTTATCAGTCTGATACATAATAGGCATTTAATAGCTTTTGTTGAATAAATACATTTTGCACAACACCAATTAATTTATGAGTTACCAATTTAGTTCATGGTGTACTTCTGACAGAGTGGTGCATGGTCCAAATATTAATACATTATCTCGATATTTAGTCATGTGTGAACTAATCATTTTTGTGTATGTACAAATATATATTAGTCAGGATTTTTAGTTACAGATATTCACATTCTCTCTGGCTACTTCAAGTTATAGCAAATTTAATATAGGTATTTTAAATGGATCACTGAATAATGAAGTAAATAGCCTAGAAAGAGCCTTTATGATGAGGATTGAAGAACAACTTGAGAAACCAAGCTGCAGTACTCTTACCAGGCTAAGAATCCAACTGCTTGCTGCTCTTAAGCCAATAATCAAAAGACAAAGTTGGTGGAAAAACAGCAGGGTTATTCAAAATGCTAACATTTTGGGGGAATCATCAACTCTCATCCAAAGATCATCTTTGCCCTCTTAGAAGGGTCAGAATCCTTCTTAGGCATGTAAGAAGAAGTAGAACAATGTAAGAGGGGTGGGAGGAGAGTTGGTTTTGGGCAAAGAAGTTTGAAGAGAAAAATCTCTGGTTGTTTACAAAACAGGTTTCCAAAGGTGGTAACTTAGTGAGTCAGGCATTTAGTCTTGAGGTAAACATAGTAATTGAAACTGGTAAGCATATAGTGGTTAAAGCTGACAGGAGAAGATGGGAGCAAAAAAGAGACAAAAAGCTTTTAAACTGTTTAAGCTAAATTATGTTGTTAAGCCAAACTAAACTTAAATCCTGAAAACAGAAAATATGGTGTCACTCTACAGCAGCATGCAAACCCCTGAAGGTATATACTGGCCATTCAGGGGGACAAGAAAAATGATCAGTAATGGCAAAATAAAAAAACAAATAAAATTTAAAAATGCAAAACATTAGTTATGGAGCAATAAATGTTAAGTTTGAATCACCATTAATGGAGACACTTCAAAATTAGATCACATTAGTGAATGATGATTGGTGATGGGGTGACTATGAACCCTTCTCCCGAACCACTCTTGTACCGATCATTATGCACAGTTTCAGAACAATCCATTTGTGATGTTTCTAAAACATTCCTAAATATATAAATACATCTGTAGTCAGACTATTTAATCAGTTTAGCTATATCGACTACGGAAAAGTAAGTGCATTGTCTTTTATGTGATTTTATTTAAGTAGTTTTTTAATTTAATGTTTAAATACTTGATCATCATTATCAATATTTAATGGTGTTACAAATACTGTAAAATTAAATCTGTGGTTTGTACATTTAGTGTAGTAATTTTTCTTTTCTAACTTATTACCTTATTTCTACTATTTCACAATTAAGATAGGCACTGAACAAAAGTGTTAGTATTTAAAAACACCTGTTTTAAAAACAAAGAGTAAAATGTATAAGAAAGGGTTACACAAGTGGGAAAAGGTTGGGAACTACTTCTTTACAGTACTGGCCTGGTTCAGAAAATCATTCTTGTTACTTATAATATTAGTTGGCTAGGGTTGCCATAACAAGGAACCACACACTAGTGACTTAAACAACAGATTTATTTTCTCACAGTTCCGGGGGCTAGAGATCAGAGGTCGAGTTGTTGGCATGGTTGGTTTTCCTGCGGATTCTCTCCTCAGCTTGCAAAAAGCAATCTTCTTGCTGTGTCTTCCAATGGCCCCTCTTCTGTGCATTTTCAACCCTGTTGACTTTGTGTGTTCATATTTCCTCTCCTTATAAGAATACCAGTCAGATTTTAAAGGGTGACACTCTATTTTCTATTTTCAAGATTTAAAAGTCTAAGTTTATTTTTGCTTGACAATATAATGTAGTTTAAGACAGTTTAAAAGTTCTTCTCTTTGCTCTTTTCCCCTCTTGCCAGCTTCAAGACTTTATGCATACCAGTTTTAATGACTCCGTTTACTTCAAGACCCTATACATTTCAGTTTCAATTACTCTGTTTACTTTAAGATTGAATGCTTGCCTTAATTATTTGTTTCTTAAGATTGTAGTCTATCTCAAAAATCTGTTTACATTAACTTGAAGCTGCCACCATCTCTTGGCCATTGTAAAAAAAATGCTACATGAGCATATGGATGCACATACCCCTTTGAAGTAGTATTTTGGGGTTTTTTTTTGATAAATTCCTAGAAGTGAAATTACTGTGTCCTTCTTTGTTCCTTGTTTTTTTTTTATTTTTTATTTAATTTTTGTTCCTTGTTATAGTCTTTGTTTTGAAGTCTATTTTGTATTATATGTATTGCTACTTTATTTTTATTTTTATTTTCATTTTCATGAAGTATCTTTTCCTTTTCTTTGTTTTCAGACTGTGTATATCTTTTGATCTGAAGTTAAGTCTCTTGTAGGCATATGTAAGAGTGTCATTTTCTTATTCATTCAGTCACCCTATGTCTTTTTTTATTGTTAAATATTTTGAGGTGACATTGGTTAATAAAAATTACATAGGTTCTAGATGTACAATTCTACAATACATCATCTATGTGTTGTGTTATGTGCTCATCACCCAGAGTCAGTCCATCACCATATATTTGAGACTCTCTCCCTTCTTTCCCACTTTCTATTCCCCCATACCCTCAGATAACCACTAACCACTAAACTATTCATTGTGTCCATGAGTATTTTTCTTTGTTGCTTTCAGTTTTGTGTTCACAAATTAGTGAAATCATATTATTCTTGGTTTTCTCTGTCTAGCTTATTTCACTTTGCATGATGGTCTCAAGGTCCATCTGTGTTGTCATAAATGGTCTCATTTTGTCTTTTCTTATGGTTGAATAATATTCCATTGTGTATATGTGTATCTTACAGTTTTATTTTTGGTGACATGTGGTGGAGTCTTGCTGAGTGGTGATTATTATTGTTGTTACATGTTTCTGTGTGCCACCATGGGAATGTCAGAAATTTAATTAGAGTAATGAACAAATATTACATTTCTTGCTAAATTTGACAAGACTGTAAGTGAAATCAGGGACATATTAGTCAAAGTTTATTGAGATAATGCCATGAAGAAAATGGTAGTGTACAAATGGGTCCAACATTTTTCTGAGGAAAAAGATAGTGTCACTAATGAAGATAGGTCAGGGCAGCCAGTAATGAGCAGAAATGACAAAAACATTGCAAAAATTCATTGAATTGTGTGTCAAAATCATTGGCTAATTGTGAAAAGCAAGCAGACTAAGTAAATGTTGATAGAGAAACAGTTAGGAAAATCTTAACTGAAAATCTTGGCATGATAATGGGGTATGCAGAAATAGTTCTGAAGGAACTCACTTGTGGACAAAAGCAAAGTAGAATTGAAGTTTGCCAAGACATTTTGGAGAGGCAAGACCATGTTTTGGGCTGTGTTATCACTGTTGATGAAACATAGGTATACCAATACAACCAATACAAAGCATCAAAGTGCACAATAAAAGTTAGCCAATTTTCCAAGACCAAAAAAGTTCTGTCAGTCAAAATCAAGAGTACAAATGATGTTGCTAAATTTTTTTATATCAAAGTATTGTTCATTATAAATTTGTACCAACTGGACAGTCAATCAAGGTTACTATTTTAAAGTGCTGAAAAGGATGCCTGAAAAAGTTAAATAAAAATTACCTGAACTTTTCATCAACAACTCATGGCTCTTGTATCACGACAATGCACAAATTCAAATGGCACTTTGAGAAAGTTTTTAGCTAGTAAATAAATAACTATATTGGAACACACTTCCTACTCTGTTGCATCCCGCACAACACAGGCAGTGGATGAATGGGAAGTGCAGCACAAGGTTGTGAGACACAGCAGCCAAAAATAAGTTTCAAACAGGCTCAAGGGGCTCCAGTCTCATAGACTGAAAAGAGCCCCTAATCGGGTTACTGTGTAACTTTTATTGGTGAGCATACACGGAATTGAGAGTGGTTATTCCATCGTCTGAGAGTAACGTTGCCTAGGGGACTGCCTTTTTTCTGAAAGTCCCCATTGTGTTTCAACATGCAATGTATCTCTATAAGAACATTTAGCCCCAAGGACTCAGTGTACCAAAACCACCCCAGGGGGTAGACTCAGTACCTAAATTGTTCCTGTTGGCATATGGCAGATATTGTTCTTTCAGGTTACCATGGGAGCAGCATGTGACACAAGGTAGCCAGGGGGTTGATGATTAACCTCAGGAAAGGGTGAGGGGCTGTGACTCACCTCTGTAGAACCTAAGCTCTCTCCTGTTGGCCCCTATATGACTGTGCCTGTCTCAGATTGTTCCTCCTTTGAGGAATCTTACCCGTCATTGACTAACCAGCCATTCTCCGGGGCCATACAGGGTGATGTGAGGTATTGTATGTCCCCATGGCCTCCACGCTTAGCTCCTGCCTTAGGAAGTCATGGGGAATGCATGAGGGGACTGACAGTTTGGCAGTTGTATGGCAACACTACTTATCTGATTTTACCTGAAGGAAATATTGAAAGGAAGACATTTTGATGACATTCACGACATCAAATGTCATACGAGAGCTCTGATGGTGATTCCAGGAAAAGTGTTACAAAATTGCTTTGAATTGTGGACTCAGCAATAGTATCAGTGAATAGCTTTCTAAGAGGAGTACTTCAAAGGTGACATTAATGATATTCAGCAATGAGGTATGTAGCACTTTTCCTGGAATAAATTCACAAACTTAATTGTCAAATCTTGTATAATTTTTTTAATGTGTTGTTTTATTTGATTTTGCTAGTATTTAGGATTTTGCATCTATATTTGTTAGTGATATTGATCTGTGTGTGTGTATGTGTGTGTGTGTGTGTGTGTGTGTGTGTGTGTGTGTGTACTTTTTTACCAGGTGTGGTAGCAGGTAATGTTGGCATTGTAAAAGGAGTAAGAAAGTATTGACTTTTCAATTTTTTGGAAGAGTGTGAGAACAGTAGGTATTAAATCCTCTGATTGTCTGAATTCACTAGTGAAGCATCTGTTCCTAGACTTTTACTTTTAAAGAAGATTTAAATAATTGTTTTGATTTTCTTCCTTATATTAAAAACTTTTTATTGTTAGACTTAACTGAGTTGACATTGGTTAATAAGAGTTACATACATTCCAAGTGTACAATTCTACAGTGCGTCATCTATGTGCTGTATTAAGTGTTCACCACCCAGCATTAACTCTCTTTCCATCATTATATATTTGACTCCTCCTCCATCCTCACCCAATCCCTCTGTCCTCTCTCCCATACCCTCCCCACTTACCCTCAGGTAACCTCTAAACTATTGACTGTGTTCATGGGTTTTTGTTTTTTGTTTCTTTCAGTTTTATATTTCACATATGAGTGAAGTCATATGGTTCTTGGTTTTTTTCTATCTGGCTCATTTTGCTTAGCATGATGTTTTCAGGGTCTATTCATTTTTTTGCAAATGGCAGTATTTCATGTTTTCTTATAGCAGACTAATATTCCATTGTATATATGTACCACAGTGTCTTAAACTATTTATCTATCGAAGGGCACTTTGGTTTTTCCTGTCTTGGCCACCATGAACAGTGCATCAATGAACATTGTGGTATATAAGTCTTTGGGAACTAAAGTTTTCAAATTTTTTGGATAGATACCCAGAAGTAGAATTGGTGGGTTATATGGTAGCCATTTTCAATTTCCTAAGAAACCCCAAAACTGTCCTACATAGCGGTTGTACCAATTTGCATTCCCACCAGCCATATGTGAGGGTTTCTTTTTCTTCACAGCATCTCCTACACTTCTTATTGTTTGTCTTGTTGATAATAGCCATTCTAACAACTGTGAGGTGGTATCTCACTGTAAATTTGAATTGCATTTCCCTAATACCTAATGAAGTTGAACATTTTTTAATATGTATGTTGGCCATTTGTAAGTCTTCATGGAAAAAGTGTTTGTTCAGGTCCTCTTCCCACTTTTAAATTGGGTTGCTTGTTTTTCTGTTTTTGAGTTGTACTAGTTCTTTATATATTTTAGATACAGTTTATTTATTGTTTCAAGTCTTATGTGGAGGTATTTAATCCATTTTGAATTAATTTTAGTATATGGTGACAGTTCACAGCTCAGATTTATTCTTTTGCATATTGTTTTCAAGTTTTTCCAGTACCATATACTGAAAAGACTTTTTCCACATTATATATTTTTTTGCTTCTTTATCAAAAATTATTGCCCATATATTTGTGGATTTACTTCTTGGTTTTCTATTATGTTCCATTGGTCTGTGTGCCTCTTTTTCTACCAATACTAAGCTGTTTTGATTATTGATGCTTTGTAGTATAAATGGAAGTTGTGCAACATGACACCTTCAGTCTTATTACTTTTATGTAGTATTGCTTTTGCTATTTGAGGTCTTTTGTGGTTTCACACAAATCTGATCATTTTAATAATCCATTTCATGAAAGTATGTTTGTGAAATTTTGATGGAAATTGCATGAAATCTTCATATTGCCTTGGGTAATATGGCCATTTTAACAGTGTTAAGTCCTCTTATCCATGAACATGAAATATCTTTCCATTTCTTTGTGTCCTCTTCAATTTCTATCAAATGTGTCTTATAGTTTTTTGTGTGTAAGTTTGTCACATTTATTGTTAAGTAATTCCCAGGTATTTTGTTCTTTTTGTTGTGGTCGCAAAAAGTATTGATTCTTCATTTCTTTTTTATACACTGTTTGTGTATAAAAATTTAATTAACTTTTGTATGTTGATTTTACTGTATGCTGTAATTTTACTATACTTCTTTATTATTTCTAATAGTGTTCTGGTGGAACCTTCAGAATATTTATAGAAAGGATCATGTCATCTGCAGAGAGTGAGAGGTTGACTTCTTCTCTCCCATTTTGGATACATTCTATTCCTTTCTCTTGCCTGATTGCTCTGACTAGAACAGTACTATATTGCATAGCAGTGGTGACAGGGGTCATCTTGTCTTGCTCCTGATTTTAGGAGAATGGGCTTTAGCCATTCCTCATTCAGTATGATATTAGCTAAAAGTTTGTCATATATGACCTTTATTATGTTGAGGTACTTTCCTTCTTTACATATCTTATTTAGATTATAAATGGATGTTGTATCTTATCAAATGCTTTTTATGCATCAATTAATAAGATCACATAATTTTTATCTTTTTGTTTATGTGGTGTATCACATTTATTGATTGAGTTGTGTATCTTGAGCCTTCTTTGTGCTCCTGGGATGAATTCCATGTGATCATGTTGTATAATCTTTTTGATTCATTGCAGTATTCTATTCATGAGTATTTTGTTTAGAATTTTTGCATCTGTGTTCATCAGAAATATTGGTTTATATTGGTTCTTTCTTTTTTGGTGTGTGTATGTGTGTGTGTGTGTGTGTGTGAGTAAGTGTTGTCCCCACCAGGCTTTAATATTAAGATAATGTTGCCTCCTACAATGAGTTGGGAAATATTGCCTCATCTGCAATTTTTGGAAGAGTTTGGGGAAAATAGCCATTAGTTCTTCTTTGAGTGCTTGGTAAAATTCATTGGGTAGACTGCCTGGTCCAAGGCTTTTATTTTGGGGAAGGTTTTAAAAGATTATTTAAATTACTTTAGTATTAATTTGTCTATTAAGATTATCCAGGTCTTCTTTCAGTCTAGGTAGACTAAATGTTTCTAGAAACTTTTTTATTTTTTCTAAGTTGTTAAATTTGGTAGCAAAAAGCCCTTCATAATATTTTCTTATGATCCGTTGTATTTTGGTGGTATCAGTTGTAATATCTCCTCTTTCATTTCAATTTTGGATATTTATGTTTTTTCTTTTTGTCCTTTGGTTAGCCTAGCCAAGGATTTGTCAATTTTATTATTTTTTTCAAAGAACTAGCTCTTTGCTGCATTAATTTTTCTTCTTATTTTTTTATTCTTAATTTCATTTAGGTCTGTTCTTATTGTTATTATTTCTTTCTTTCTGCTGACTTTGGGTTTTTTCTGTTCTTCTTTTTCTAGTTCTTTTTGTTGGGATGTTTGAATGTTTACTTGTGATTTTTCTTGTTTCTTAAGATAGGCTTGTAATAATATAAAATTTCCTCTTATTACTGCTTTTGCTTCATCCCAATAATTTTGATATGTTATATTTTTATGTATTTTTAATTTCTTTTTATTTCTTCTTTGATCCAGCCATTTTTTTTTTTAATTCATTTTTATTGTTAGACTTATTGGGGTGACATCTGTTAGCAAGGATTACATAGGTTTCAGGCATACAATTCCACAGTGCATTGTCAACTTGCTGCATAATCCAGCCATTTTTAAAATAAGATGTTGTTTAATCTCCATGTATATATGATCTTTTTTTTTTCTTTCCTTTTGCAGTTGATCTCCAGTTTCAGACTTTTGTGGTCTGAGAATACACTTGGTATGATTTCAAGCTTCTTTAATTTTCTGCAGCTAGTTTTGTGTCCCAGTGTATGGTCTATCCTTGGGAATGTTTTGTGTGCACTAGAAAGGAAGGTATAATCTTTTGTTGTTGGATGAAGTGTCTATTATGCACATTGCTGCAATGTATCATTTAAAGCTGATATTTTCTTATTCATTTATTTTTCTTTGGATGATTTGTCCACGGTTGTTAAGGGGTTTTTTAGGTTCCCTACTAAGTTTTGTTTTTGTCAGTTTTCCATTTCAGATTTGTTAGTAGTTGCTTTGTAAAGTTTGATGCTTCCTGGTTAGGGTCATATATATTAATGAGTGTCATATCTTCTTGTTGTTGTTTTGCTTCTTTTATCACTATGAAATGTCTATCATTTTCTCTTGTTACCTTTTTTATCTTGAAGTCTGTTTCATCAGATATCAGTATGGCACATTCTGCTTTTCTCTGGATGACATTTGCTTAGTGTATTGTTTTTCATCATTTTCACTCTGAGTCTGTGTTTGTCCTTATGTCTGTAGTATGTCTTTTGGAGAAAGCATCTGAATGTGTTTTGTTTTTAAATCCACTCTGCTACTCTGTGCCTCTTTATTTGTGGGTTGTGTTTATTTACATTTAGGGTGATGACTGATATAAGAGGATTTCCTATGGCCATTATTTCCTTCTTTTTTAATTTTTTTGTTTTGTTTTGTTTTCTCAACTCTTTCCCATGTATTTTGATTTTTCATTTCAGGTTGTAGCGACTCTTTCAATATTTCATGAAATGCAGGCCTCACACTGTAGAATTCCCTCATCTTCTCTATGTCTGAATAGGTCCTTAATCCTCTCTCATATCTGAAAGATAATTTTGCTGGATAATTTATTCTTGGCTGGAATTTTCCATCTTTTAATATTTCAAATACTTCATTTGATGCTCTCCTGACTTGTAGAGTTTCTGTTGAGAAACCTGATGATAACTTGATGGGCTTACCTTTGAAGGTCATAGTCCCACACCCCAGCTGCATTGAGAATTTTCTCTTTGTCTTTGATTTTTGACATCTTCAGCATAATGTTTTTTGGAGAAGATCTACTAGGGTCCAACTAGCTAGAGCACCTATTTTCTTTTTGAATTTGTGGTTCCAGGTCTTTTCAATAGGTTTGAAAATTTCTCATTTACTGTTTGAGTATACCTTCTATAGAATTTTTTCCTGCCCCTTCTTCTAAACCTATTATTATTCTAATATTGTTTTTTTTTCTAATGGAGTTAGAAAGTTCTTATCAAGTTCTTTCAGTTTTTTGATATCACTAATTGTTTCCTTTATCTGGTTGGCGCTCTCTCCTATTGAAGTTATTTCAGTTTTCAGTTCTTTTTTTGCATCTTTTGGCTCTCAAATTTCTATCTGATTCTTTCTCATATTTTCAATTTCTTTGTTAAAATGTAGTTTTTATTCACAGACTTTTTTCTGGTATTATTCATTTCAGTAAAGAAACTCTGCCAATATTCTTTCATTTCTCTGAGAGTTCTTAGAATTGCAGCCTTGTGTTCTTTGTTACTTAAATCATACTTTTTCCAGATCTATAATTTTTTTCTGAAGGTTTTTCACCTTTTCTCTGAGCAGCTTTGCATCTTAAGGTACTCATTGTGTTCGTAGTGTTTAAAATGTTTCTTTCTCTGGGCAGGAGGTCTTTCTTGGTCTTTACTTCTTTCTCTTCCCAGTTGGTATTGCTGTAGTGTCTTGCTGTAGAGCAGACAGTAGGAGGTGATGAGGGCAAGATTTGGGAGAAAGGTAAGGGAGGTGGCTAAGCCATATCTCCAACCTCTGCCTGGGTTTGGGGGTGGGATGATCTGCAGTAACTCTGCTTCCTATGATTGGTCAGGGAAGGTGCTAAGCAGAGAGAAGGCCAATGCATGACAAACCAATAGCTGGTGGTGGTAACATTGGTTGGGACCAAGTGATTGCTGTGAGCTCAGCCTTCTTGAACCCACATTTCACCCTGGACCATATTTCAGTGTTTCCATGGAAGCGGTTCTTAGTTTGAAACTCCCCAGAGTAGTGCAGCATTGCAGCTGTGGACTGTATACCCGAGTAGGGCAGTTCAGATGCTTTGTTTGGCCCCTGGGCAAGGCAGTCCACCTAGGGCCCAAATGCAGTGCTACTTGGCTCAACTCACTGACAACCCATCCCACAGGGTCTCAGTTGCCCATGGTCTCACAGGGCTTTAGCCACTCTTGTTGTCACTTGGCCTCCTGTCCACCCAGCATCGCATTGATCAGTTCCAATCAGGTTATAATGCGCAGCCTTGGGTCACAATCAGCAACCACTCTGCTCCCTGCCTCCTTTCTCAGTAGCCCCTATCTCTCTGACCTTCAGCTGCTTTCCTTTGTGGTACGTGGATCTCTCAGCTGAGCCATTCAGAGTTTCTCATGTTGGATCACAGCCATTCAATTGTATTATCCAGGAGAGGTTTCAGGGATCCCTTCTCCAGTTGCCATATTGTTAATCCTGCTGCCCACAAAGTGTTATCTTTAGTTTGACCAAAATTGTTTCTGTGGTCAGCAGACCTGATGCTTCATTCCTAAGACTGTTTGATATGACCTTTTGATTTTCTTAATGTTGATTGCTCTATTTAAATTTTTCAGTTCTTGATTCAGTCTAGAAAGGCTGTGTTTCCAAAAACTTATCCATTTTTTTCTAGGTTATTGAATTTGGTGGCATATATTTTTTTCATAGTAGTTTTGTATGATCTTCTGTATTTATTTGGTATCCATCATAACATCTCAACTTCATTTCTTATTTTGATTATTTATGTCTTTTCTTTTTTTACCTTAGTAAATCTAGCCAGGTGTTTGTCAATTTTATTAATCTTTTTGAAGAACCGGCTTTTTGTTGCATTATTATTATTATTATTATTATTATTATTATTATTATTATTTTGCTTTTTGGTATGTGGGTAGCTCCCTGACTGGGAATCAAACCCAGGCCTCAGCGCTGACAGCACCAACGCTGAAGCCTTAAGTCACTACACCATCAGGGAACTCCCTGTTGCATTAATTTTTTATAATGTCTTTTTGTTCTCTATTTTATTTAGTATTGCACTAATTTTTACTATTTTCTTTCTTCTCCTGATCTTGGGTTTCATTTGTATGTTTTTTCTAGTTTTTAAAAATGTAAGGCAGGCGGATCAAGATGGTGGTATAAGAGGACATTCCTGAAACCTCTCCTGGAAATTAGAAACTGAACACCTAAAATCCAATAAGAAAATCTCCAAGTGACACAGTCTCAGCTGAGAGATCCACCCACTGCAAGGAAACATCTAGAGGTCAGAGAAAGGGAGATGAATGGGAGAAAGGAGAAGGTAGCAGTGCTGAGAATAGACTGTGAAAGCCTGGGGCTAGCAGAAGAAGGACTGAGGAGGGGCCTGGGGAAAATGGGTTTAGGTGCAGCCCAATCCTGAGGAGGTAAAGGAACAGGTAATGGAAACCCTGCCAGGGGATGAGAAAAGTGGTGCCATCCCCCTGGCTCTTGATGGAGGGATGGGCTTACTCTGTAGCAACATTCCCCCTGGTTTTGGTGCATTCCTGATGAAAATCCAAGCCTGCCCTATGATGCCAATACCTCTAGCTGGGGAGCACACCCAATAGAGGACTAGGATTGCTCTGAAGCACCCATAACTCCACTCTGGTTCACTCCTAACAGAGGGCCAAGCTTTTTTTGTGATGCCCATTCCCCTGGCTCCCATGAACTTCTAACAGGGGGCTTAGCTTGCTTGGTGATGTGCAGCCAACTGAGCTTCTGTGAACTCCTGACAAAGGGCCAGGCTTGTATTTCAGCACATGCCAGGAACAGTTGAGCACTCCCCTGATGGAGGAGCAAGCTTATGCTGCAGAGTGTGCCTGCCCCAGTCCCAAGTGCTTCTGATAAAGGGTCAGGCCTGTTTCACAGCTAAGTCAACACCCAGGGTAATGAGCGACCTCAGGACAAAAATCGGTAATCTTCACTGCTAAGCAGAAACTGAATATGAAGTCTGGATGCTTCCCCCTGCTGTGCCCCAAGCTATATTATCCTATGCTTGAAAAAGGCCTGAGCCTTTCCAACAAACTCCGCCCCTGAGGGTACCCACAGATAGGTTCATAGAACCTGTAAAAAAAGGAAACAGCAGCCTCAGTCTGCATAGATCTAAGAGGCAGAAAATATCATCACACACCACATTTTCCCAAATAGGAAGTGCATCAAAACCAAGGCAACTGAGTCAAGCAGCAGAAGCCCACCCTCCAGGAAAGCTTCAAGAGTGAGAAAAATCTAACAATGAGGAGAAAAATACTGTAAGACACTGCAGCAACACAAAACAGGCAGTGAATGAAAGACCTCCCTATATCTGCCAGGGGAAAAAAGTCCTTAAGACCTGGAAAAGAAACACATAAACTAAAAGGAACTTTCTGGAAAACAAAGCATCTCAGAGAGAAAATGGAAGTTCCAGAAATGGAACTTATAGATTCGGGAACACATGTTCTAAGTGACACAGAACTAAAGACTGCACTCCTAAAAATACTCAGAGAGCTTAAGAAATGCTGGCTGAGGTCTCAGACCCAAATAAATGATCTCAGAAAGGAAATCTCTGAACAAAAGAAAGACTTTAACAAAGAATTTGAAACTGTAAATAAGAATCAAATAGAAATTTGGAAGATAATGCAATAAAAGAAACAAAACATAAACTAACTAGCATAGGAAGCAGGGTCCACCAGATGGAGGACAAAATTAGTGATATCAAAGAAGAAGCATTGAAATTGCACAGAAGGAAAGAAACAGAGATTTGAGAACCAGAAAAAAGTGAACGATCTCTATAAGCCCTATCTGACTATATTAAAAAAACAACCTTAGGATAATAGGAATACCAGAAGAAAGAGAACTAAATTCTCATGAAAGCTTAATCAAACAAAGTAAAAGAGAACTTTCCAATCCTATGGGAAGAACTGGAACCCCAAATTCAAGAAGAAAACAGGATCCTTAACTACCCAAATCCCACCAGACTTTCTCCAAGGCACATTATACTGAAGATGTCAAAAATCAAAGACAAAGAAAGAATTAGCAAGGCAGCTAAGGAAAAAATCATAACTTTCCAAGTAAAGCCTATGAGGCTATCATCTGTCTTCTCAGCAGAAACTCTTCAAGCCAGCAAGGAGTGGAATCATATATTCAAAATATTAAAAGAAAGGAACTACCAGTCAAGAATAATCTATCCAGCCGTTATCCTTTAAATGTGAAGAAGGAATAAAGATCTTTTCAGACATACAATAGCTGAGGGAATTCACCAAAACAAGACTAGCTCTTCAGGAAATATGGAAGGATGCTACTCAACCTGTAACAAAAAGCCAAAATAAATGGCAAAGAGTTGGGACAACAAAAACATGAAAAGAGAAGAAGTAACTGTTTAAATTCCTAAAAGAGAATAGAAATTTAAAGTATGCTTTAAAAAGGAGCCACTATATACATGAAACTTTTCTTTCCAGAAACCTCTTGGTAACTACTCAAAAAAAAAACAAAAACAGAAAAATAAAAAACAAAACAAAACAAAAAACTGGAACCAAGACACACAACAACAACAACAACAACAACACAAAGAGAAAACAAAAAGGAAAATCATAAAACATCACCAAGGTAAAAAAACAGACAGTGAGAGAAAACAAAGAAGAAAATGAGACTCTGAAAAACAGAACACCAGAAGACAAAATGGCCACTGGAATTCATAATTCAATCATCACCCTACATGTAAATGGACTAAACTCACCAATAAAAAGGCACAGAGTAGCTAACTGGATTAAAAAACAAAATTCAGTTGTATGTTGTTTCCAAGAGACATATCTCAGTCACAAGGACAAACACAGACTCAAAATGAAAGAGTGGAAAACAATATTCTAAGCAAATGGCATTCAGAGAAAAGCTGGAATAGCCATACTTATATTTGATGAAAGAGAATTTAGGATAAAAAAGGTAATGAGACAAAAATGAACATTTCATAATGATAAAAGGGACAGTAGAACAATAAGAAGATATGTCACTCATCAATATATATGCCCCCAGTAAAAAAAAAGTGCCCATATTTATAAAGCAAATACTTAAAGATGCAAAAAAACGAAACTGACAAAAACACAATTATAGTAGGGAACTTAAACACCCCCTTGACAGTCATGGATAGGTCATTCAAACAGAAAGCAAATAAGGAAATATCAGCTCTAGATGATACATTACAACAACTGGACATCAATGACATTTACAGGACACTCCATCTTACAACACAAGAGTATACATTCTATTCTAGTGCACATGGAACATTCTCAAGTATATACCATATGCTGGGACACAAAACTAGCCTCAGCAATTGAAGAAAATTGAAATCATACAAAGCATATTGTCAGACCACAAAACCTTGTCATTGGAAATCAACTGCACATAAAAGCAAGAAAATAACACATATACACAGAGATTGAACAACATGTTTTTAAAAAGTTACTGGATCAAAGAAGAGATATATAGAAAAGATAAAAAATACATAGACATGGAAGAAATCAAAATACCCTTTAATAGATTACTGGATAAAAAAAACCTGTGGTGCATATACACAGTACAATATTACTGAGCTGTAAGAAAAGATGAAATACTACCATTTGTAGCAAAATGGATGGCCTTGAGAACATAACCAAGAACCATATGACTTCACTAATATGTGGTATATAAAACTGAAAGCAACAAAAACAATAAAAACTCATGGGCACAGTCAACAGTTAAGTTGTTACCTCGGGGCAAAGGGTTAGTGGGGTGGGAGTAGAGGGAGGGGGTAGGAGAGGAGGGACCCAAAGCCAAACATATCGTGATGGAAAAAGGAGTGACACTGGGTGGTGGACACATAACGCAACACATAGATGATGCAATGTATAATTGTACACCTGGAACATATGTCATTCTTGTTAACCAATATCACTCCAATAAGTCTAACAAAAAATACATAAAAATAAAATACAATGAAAATACAATGTATCAAAATTATTGAGGTGCAGTGAAAGGAGTAATAAGAGAGAAGTTAATGTGATTACAAGCTTATCTCAAGAAACAAGAAAAAGCACAAGTAAACAACCTAGCACCCCATCTTAAAGAACTGGAAAAGAAATAACAAAAAAGTCCAAAGTCAGCACAAAGAAGAAAATAATAACAATTAGAGCAGAACTAAATGAAACAAAGAACAGAAAAGTGATGGAGACAATTAATGCAATGAAGAGCTGGTTATTTGAAAAAAAATCAATGAGATTGACAAATCCGTGGCTAGGCTCATCAAAGGGCAAAGAGAAAAACCACAAATAACCAAAATTAGAAATTAAAATGCCACAGAAAAACAAAGAATCATAAGAAAATATTATGAAAAATTATATGCCACCAAATTTAACAACCTTGGAGAAATAAGTTTCTAAAAACATATAAGATTGAACCAAGAATAACTGGACAATCTAAATAGACCAATCATCAGTAAGAAAATTGAAACAGTGGTCTAAAACTTCCTCAAAGGCAAAGGCCCAGGACCAGATCGTCTCACCAATGAGTTTTATCAAATATTCAAAGAGGAACTAATGCCTATTCTCCTCAAACTCTTTCAAAAAATTGAAGAAGAGGCAATACTTCTCAACTCTTTCCACAAGGTCAAAATAGCCATATTACCAAAGCTTGATAAGGATAACACAAAAAAGAAAACCATAGAACAATATCTCTGATAAACACAGATGCAAAAGTTCTAAATAGAATACAACAATGCATTGAAAAGATTATATACCACTGTCAAGTGAGAATCATCCCTCAAAAACAAGGATGGTCCAACATACTCAAATCAATCAATGTGATACACCACATAAACAAACTAGAAGATGAAAACTGTATGATTATATTAATTGCTGCAGAAAAAGTATATGACAATATAACATTGATTTATGATCAAAACACTTAATAAAATAGGTATAGAAGGAAAGTACCTCGACATAGTAAAGACTATATATGACAAATCCTCAACTAATATTATATTGAATTGGTAATAACTAAAGTCTATTATACTAAAATCATGAAGAAGACAGGGATGTCCCCTGTCACCACTCCTATTCAATATAGAACTGGAAGTTTTAACCAGAGCAATCAGGCAAGAGAAAGAAATAAAACATTTAAATTGGGAGAGAAGAAGTTAGAGTGTCACTTTTTTTGGATGACTTGATTCTACAAAACTGAGTGGGAGAAAATATTTGCAAACAATGCCTCTAATAAGGCTCTAATATCTAAAATATATAAAGAACTAGTACAACTCAACAACCAAAAAACAAACAACCCAATTAAAAACCCTACTAACTCTGGGCAGAGGACCAGAACAGATACTTCTCCCAGGAAGACATACAACTGGTCAACAGATAAATGAAAAATCCTCAATTCACTAGCTATTAAGGAAATGCATATCAAAATCACAATGAGATATCACCTCATACCTGTTAAAATGGGTATAATCAACAAGACAAGAAATAACAAGTGTTAAAAAAGGTGTGGAGATAAAAGAACTGTCATACACTTCTGGTGGGAATGCAAAACTGGTACAACCACTTTTGAGGAGGTTCCTCAAAAAATCAAGAATAGAGAGATCATATGACCCAAGAATCCCACTTCTTGGTATCTACCTTCAAAATTTGATAACCTTAGTCTGCAAATATATATGTACCTCAATGTTCATCACAGCACTGTTCACAGTGGCCAAATAATGGAAACAAAGTGTCCTTTGACAGACAACTGTTTAAAGAAGTTGTAGTACATATACACAGTGGAATATTACTAAGCCATAAAAAGATGAAATAGGGCAATTTATGACAACATGGATAGACCTTGAGACTATCTGCAAAGCAAAATAAGGCAGACAGAAAAAAAAAACCAAGAACCATATGATTTCACTCACTTGTGGAACACAAAGATGAAAACAACAAAGAAGCAAAAACTCATGGACACAATCAATAGTTTATTGATTTGTGGTTATCTGAGGGTATGGGGAAGTGGGAGAGAATGGACGGGTTCTCAAATATATAGTGATGGAAAGAGAACTGACTCTGGGTGTTGAACACATAACATGACATGTAGATGATGTACTCTAGAATTGTACACCTGGAACTTATGCAATTTTTACTAACCAATGTCACCACAATAAATTTAACAACCACAAAAAAGGATGTAATGTTAGGTTGTTTATTTGGGATTTTTCTTGTTTCTTGAGATACAAGGCATTAATAATATAAATTTCTCTCAGTACTGCTTTCACTGTATCCTACTAACTCCAATTCTGTATTTTCATTCTTTGTTTTATGTATTTTTATCTTTTCTATTATTTTTTACCTAGTAATTTTTTGAATAGCATGTTTAATCTCCACATATATGTGTTTTTTTCTGCATTATTTTTGCAGCTGACCTCTAATTTCAAAGGCTTGTCATCTGAAAATACAGTTGGTATGATTTCAGTATTCTTAAATTTGCTGAGGCTATATTTATGCCCAAGTATATGGCCTATCCTTGAGAATGTTCCACATACACTAGAAAATAACACATAGTCTTGTGTTTTAGGATGTAGTGTCCCATAATTGTTAATTATGTCCAATTGTTATAATCTATCATTTAAAGCTAATATTTCCTTATTGATTTTTCTGTTCAAGTGATCTGACTATGGCTGTCAATGAGGTGCTTAGGTCTCTTACTATAATTGTGTTTTTGTCAGTTTCTCCCTTTAGTTCTGTTAGTAGTTGCTTTGAATATTTTGGTGCTTCCCAAGTCAGGGCATATATATTATTAAGTGTCATGTCTTCTTGTTGTATTGTTTCCTTTATCATTATGAAGTGTCCATCTTTGTCCTCTGTTAACTTTTTAATCTTATAGTCTGTTTTGTCAAATATATTGTAAATATGGCTACACCCATTTTTCCCTGAATGGCATTTTTTGGGAAATCATTTTCCACCCTTTCACTCTGAGTGTATATTTGTCCTTGTAGTTGAGATGTATCTCTTGGAAACAGAGTATCATTGAGTTTTATTTTTCTGATCCAATCTGCTACTCTGTGTTTTGTCATTGGTGCACTCATTTCATTTTTATTTAGGGTTATTAGTGATATATGATTATTTCCTATAGCCATTTTATTTTTTGTTTTTTGGCAGCTCAGTGTCTCCAGTGTTAGTTTGTCTATTTCTTTCTGTTATTTTAGTTTGATGGTATTCTATGATTTTTTCCTTTGTTTCCTCTTTTTATGTTATGTGTGTCAGTTCTGGATTTTTTTGAATGTTTAATATTAAGTTTATGTAAAAGAAAGTTTTACATACACAGTAATCCTTTTTCTTTTTTTTTTTTTTTTTTTTTTTTTTTTTTTTTTTTTTTTTTTTTTTTTTTTTTTT